>OMNW01007928.1:0-22693 GCA_900303245.1 Selene dorsalis
CTGAATGAGCTCCGTCAGTCACTGCCTGCTGTGTTTCAGTTACATGTGTATATATAGTTATGGATAACCTATAGTTATCTACACTGTCTTTATGACTATAATATAATGACGCAAATTTGGATTAAAGTTTTATACTCTGGCTCATATATCTCAAGAGTAATTGTTACTGCACAGTTTCCATAACTTTTGTCTAACTGCCAATTCAGGAATGTATCTGCCAGCTCTGCAGGGTTGTGCTGTCTTACATTAAAAATTAATAATTTTATCCAAAGCACTTACACAAAACACACACTCACACACCCATTCATACTCTCTGCAATGGTTCTCTGTCTCACCCAAGGACATCTCCAGCTGGGAGATGGGGACTGGGAACCAATCCTTGAGTCTTGTAATAGGTGGATGACCTGTTCCACCTCCTGGACTGCACTATAATTATTAAGCTGATAAATATATAATGTTGTTGACCTATGTATGATTAGGTTGTAAGATGAATCGGACTGTACAATGTTGCATTTTGGTGCTGGTTTGAAGTGTTGTACTGATGCCTCACTTCGTGTTACTCTGTGATGCACTGTTCAGTTCTTTCTCATCTTGTGCTGTCTTCAGTCATGCTGTGTAGCGTTGTGTGATGTGGCAGCACTTCACTGTGTTATGCACTTACAACCACAACCTACTGTGGTGCACAATACACTGTGTTACAGTATAACACACCAACATAAGCTGTGTTGCACTGTGTTACATTACTCTAACTGTGTTGCACTGTGTACTGTTCAAGGCCAGACTCAGCAGTCTTTTAGAATAATCCTGATGCCTTAGCTGTTGCCAGGCAACAGCTGTCCTGGAACAGAGATGAATGGGAGTCCCTGGGCTCTTTCTCTTTCCTCATCTCAGCTTTACCTTCATCTTTTTTTATTTATTCTCAGTGTCTCTTTCTCAAAGATTATATTAGGTATAAATGCAGTTTCACTGAATCACTTTGCAGTTTCTCTTTCTAGGCAGATAGCCTTCTATTATACCACCAAGATGTCGAGTCATGGGCTGTGGGATATAGTGTAACTCTGATCCAAGACATCCCATTGTTTCTTTTGTGAACCAAGAATCAGTGGGTATTTCTTACAACATCTGTTTTTCCTACATCCTAGCTAAATCGGGGTTAATCAACCTCCAGCGTTTCCTCATGAAATATGTAGTTAACAGATGGCTTGTCCAGATCCTCTGCCACCTTAAGGGCTGTCTCGCTCTCTGAAGGACCTCATCTTGCTCATACTGACCCAGGAGTGGACAAAGGTGTCACCTCTTCTCCACACTTTCTATTGGGTTCTTTTCATCTTGGTGATGCTGCTTGGCAACCAACAGGGGATTGAGTCCACCTGGACCAAAGCTGACCGCTGTCTCCACGTTTTAGAGGGATGCACGTTTGGCCAATGTGGACAACCTTTAGCCAGAAATGTTTCTGCTCATCTTTGGTATGTCATTCTATATGTGACGTATACGTACATTATACATTGCGCACATGGCTTAGAAAGCAGCCACTAACCTGTCTGTGGGATGTTTGTCCATACATGCTGTAGCCTCCCCCTTGTGAAATGTGATCATTGGAGGCGGATAGCGCAGATGTTTTTTCATAGAAATAATTCATTTGCAGTGCGGGTTTCTTTTTTTGTGGAGGAAATGCGATCCTACCAAATTGGCAAGGCAGCTTCTGTGCATTCCTGACACACGTGAATAGAGAATGAAATTAAACCATTCGGCTTTGATGAAGCTGCAGGGTTGTTCTCTATCCCATTCAGTTTTACCCTGATGAGATAATATTAGCTTTTACCGTTCTTTTGTTTTGCAGCTTTGTCACAACTGACAATATTGTTGATCTGTACTGTTTAATATTTATGTTTGTATGCTTGCAAAGAGCAAAGCAGATGGGGATTGTAGAGAGGTGTCTTTCAGTGAAAATTACAGGCTCTGAGGCACAACATGGTGCTGTTCTTCTGCTTGTTGAATACTTCAACATAGCTAAATTATTTAGCAGCTGCTTGCACCTGAATTTTTGTTAGTCAGGCCTAGGGTCCAGCCAGACAGAAACTTACTGACCACAAAAACACACGGACCCCCCCATACCACCTCTCCTTCTTTTCTAGCCCCTACCTCGTGGGAGGCTGTTACTGAGGTCCACTCCAGCCACTGCTGCTGCTGTACTACATAAATAGTGTGCAGGTGTCTCTTTGAATGCACCAACCTTCAGCATTGGACAGAGATAAGCTTTCCGGGAGTCAAACCAAGTTCTCCATCCGCTTTACTGACCCCTGCAATGTTCACTTTTCATCCCAGCCTCCGTCTCCTCCTGTCACAGCATCGGCACTCAAACGTCAAGACAGAGCCCACACATTTCTTTCACTATACAGAGAGATTTAATCAATGTTAGACAAACAAATGCAGTCAGGAGGTTATAAAATAACCCTTAAGAGCTCTTCAGCACTTGTTAGTGTTTTCAGGTTGTGTGTATAGAAGACAGGAAAGATAAACAAACTTTTTTTTCCCATTGAACATGTCAGTTGTGAGAGAGTATAATGCTTGTCCTTGCAAAGCATTTGTGATATCAGATATTAAGGCAATAAAAATGATAGAGGACACTGAATAGAATTTTCAAAACATATCTTTGATAGTCTCTGGAAAGGGGCTATCTGCACAAAAAGAAGAACCTCATTAATAGTCAGTTACTGACGATGATGAAACAGAACGTGAGGATGTAATATTGACTTACAGTCACAGATTCCAATGGCCCCTGATGATGAAACATTAAAACTGACTCATCTCAAGCAAAGAGACTTTTCCACTAACAGTTTGCACAGGCACTTGTGACTGAGGTTGCAGGTTAAGTCCTCTCCATTAGGATGAAGCACACATGGCCTAAAAACATACATGTACAGTATTTACCATTCAACATGTAAAAATATAATTCACAAACTGATTCCATGATTTTTGTTGTCAATATTATGAATTTCTTTGTCATCTGCAGGAGTATAAAATGTGGGTACGGCTCAAACAATAACGTACATACTGACCAGTGCTTTCTCAAATGCTTCTGCTAACTTTTGAGCATCATGTTGCTGCATAGTACAGGTCAAAGAGTACAGTTCAGTGGTGAGTATGCTCTGTTTTTGCAGTCTACAATGATCTTTGGTGAGAATGTAAACAATTGCACCAAAATAAAAAGCAAGGTTTCAAAGTCTTGAAAACAAAAACACACATCTCCATAGAAATATATATATATATATTTTTTTTTTACCTGATTAGGAGTCCTACAACTAGTTGTCAGATAGCATGGATTAAGATAAATTGCCCTGCCTTTACACTGTGAACACTGCAAACAGTGCTCATAACAAGCAAGCCTTAATGCAGTATTGCCAACTTCCCCCTCTGAACAGCTTTGTTGGTGTGCATTAAAATATAACAGCTCTCTAAGATCCCTTTATGATATTGATTAACTGAAGTATAATGAAATAGCAGGTAGCTGCAATGAACAGGGCGAAGTGGGAGTTGAAGCAAAGGCGAGGTGAGCTAAAATTCACAAGTTAAATGTGATAGTGATGGTGTTAAAGCATAAGCAGGGTACAGGCACCGATATTTCCCTGGTCCCAGACATAAGGCACATAGTGTTTTATCTATGACCCACTAATATATTAACATCCGCCTGATTACATGCCCAGAAAACCTGACATTATCGAGCCTGATCATCATCCCGATGGAGTGTACGGCACATGTTTTCCTTAGTCTGAGGTTTATTCTTTCAATTAGCCACCTACTTATCTATCCATCCATGCTTCTGTCCGTTTGTCCACTGTCCAGTAGGGTCTACCACTGCTCCCAGCTGAAGTCATCGCCACCTCCAAACACGATGAAGAAGCCAAGAATGGTGAGGAAGATGACAGCATTTCCTGTCATCACCAGACCACAGGCACCCCACTGGATCTGTGAGAGAGACATATCTTAACTGAGGCAACCACAAGAAATCCGTCAGTTATTTCCTTTCCAGTCTTGTTAATAGCTGATATGGTACAGACAGCAAAGATGTGTCAACACACTGACATATAAACAACAAAATATTTCGACACATGTAGATAGGACTTACTGCGTTCTTGCGGGCTAAGACAATAGGAAGCCCAAAAGCTGATACGACGATGCCAGTTGTTAAGAAATAGGCCAGCTCTCTGCATGCATTGCTGGAGGAGTCAGTGTCATCACTGACACGTCTGGATATGAAGGTCGGGATGGGGCTCAATATGTAGAAAATCAGAACAAACAGAGGCCAGTATACCCTGCAGAGAAAGGTGTTATCACAAACAACAGCAGGAGTTCACAGCTTATATGATGAAGACAACAAGTACATACAACAGAATCAAATGATTGAAACTCAATTTACACATCACAACATAATACTATTAAGGCAGATAAACTATATAATGTCTTCAATGACTGCCCCTATAGCAAGTCCTCAGAGTCTGAAAAAATAATCCTGATGATGTCAGAGTTATAGCTCAGCTTGGTCTTGAGGTTTAAAGCTTTTAACAGAAAGCCTGCATTTCAAACAGGGAGCGTGGGGTTAGAAAGAAGTGGGCATTTAGGGGGCAGGGAAAGAAAGACGCTATTGAGTTGCATTATGGAAATTGTAGGATTTAGCATTTCTGGCCCATAGCAGGGTCAACATTTGTGGACATCAGCTGCTTTAGTTGTGACCATTCAATTTTAATCTGCCTCTTAAAAGCCCATTAACTGTAATGCTAAACTGCCGGAGGCTGTTACAGTACTGTCTCTTCTCTCTAATTAACTGGCATGGAAGGCCGGAATAGATGGACTTTCACTTTAAGACTGTTCAATGGATGTTAAGCCAATTCTGTGCTACACAAAAGCATACATGCTTTGTTCCAGCAAAGGACCTACCCATACTGTTCCAGTGCACAGCCCAGCAGGAGAAACGTCAGTCCAATGGCACCACTGAAGGACAAACCAACCAGTGCTGAGAGCAGAAAGACACCAGTTACATTACAGTATATTACATTACTTTATATCACATTACACTAGCAGAGAGGTTTCTATCCAAATTTGAGAAACAAAGCAGACTTGTAGCTCTTGCTATGAAGTTGAAAATCCACTGTGAAAAACAGCAATAACTTAAACTTCAATAGCAGCTAATGTCGTAACGGAGGAATGAGTTAAGTTGTAAACCATGTTAATTTCCGCGCACAGCGTTGTAACGATAGCTTTCGAGATGATTCAGCGCAGCTTATCAAACATGGTAAAAGTAGGTTAACTAAGTTTCTGAAGCGCCGTCGCCAAACAAAGGCGTTTGCTTTTTAAACGTAACTATGTGACTGTCGACTAAAATACCTTTAATTCCGGCCATAGCGATAAATGTGCGAAACTTTCTGTTAGACTTTTGTTCTGGTCCTCTGCTGTTGTTTATGTGCTCAGTCTCTGCTTCTTGCTGGAACCACTTCCTGCTTCCTCCATCGGCTCCTTCTTTGTCGTCAGGTGACTGTTAAAGCTACAGCTCCTCAGCACGAGGAGTGACGTCAACAGTCACCCCTCTCCTCTATTTCATGGTTATTAATGTGACTGTTTATTCCAGCAGTGAAGTTTTGAAACTTTTTTACTAAAGTATTTCCACTATTCCTTACTGTCTTATGTATTTTTTAACTATTTCTATCATTTTTATTGCCTTCAGTTGTTTTTTTCATATTGTTTTATTAAACTGCTCTTATATGTGTCCTGCTTTTATCTCTACTTGTTTTAATTCATTTTATCCCATGCTGTTCTCTAAATTGTGTTAGTGTCTATACCTCCTTATATTATTTTTATGTCCTTTAATTGCTTAGGCCTACATCATATTATTGTGGTCCGCCTGGTCTCCATTTATACTTTTGGGTGCTCACATTGCTTGTGTTGCTTACTTGCTTTAAGGGGTTTATGTTGTTTTTGCCTCCATCTCTATCCAAAAAAACAAACAAACAAAAAAACAAAACAAAACACATTTTAACTGTCATTTGAAAGTTTTTCTGATGAACCTTTTATGCATTAACCGTCTCATTGATGCTTTATTAGAGACTGAATAATTCAAAGTAAACTCAGATCAGCTCCAGCACCACTATCAGGTGATATAAAATACTGTACAATACATTTCTAGGTACATTTTGCTGATAACTATCCTCCATTTTGCGTAACATTTACAAAGCAGGAGTAATTTTCACAATGCTGGTGTACGTATTATCTATAGCAGGCATGGGTAAATCATTCCAGAAAGGGCCGATGTGGCTGCAGGTTTTTGTTCCAGCCTATCAAGAGCGCACAGTTTGGTCTGGTGCTTGGTTGGAAGAAAAACCTGCAGCCACATTGGCCCTTTGTGGAATGAGTCTCCCATGCCTGATCTATAGTATTACACAATGCACCAAGCACAGATATAACAAGTAACAGTAATGAAGCCTGAACTCAGTTTGATTTCTGATTTATTTTCTGTTCTGCTTTCATGTATTTTCCAAAATGAAATGGTTGAAGTGAAAATCTTTGGTGGAACTAAAACCCACAGTCAAACCACCCAGATGATCCAGGGCTAAACTCTGTGTGTCTCCCCCTTGTTGGGCTTCAGGCCGAGTGTAATATGGAGATTAAACTGGGAGAAAGGTGCAGTACTTCAAAGTGCATGACTGATCACAGAGCTGGAGCAGATGTTGGCAAACTGATGTTGCTGCTGTGCAGATAGGAATCTTGTAGCCACCAGACCTGGATAAGTTCCTCTCAAAATGTTTCCTGTTGAAGCTTAAATGTCTCTGTGTTTGACTCTGGTGCTGTAGATGATGTAGAGTGGGAAGTTCTCCTTATACTGTGCCTTGTTGCTGTATGTTGTAATTTTCAGTTACTGCCAAAAGAAGCACGTGTTAGTGACTGTTGTTTTTACATTTGCACGAGCTTGCCTGTTGTCTCTCATCCTTCATCACCCACATGCTCAACTTCAATTTAAGGGTGTTATCCACTGATGAGTTTTAATTTTCCTGAATGACAGAGTTGGTTTCATCCAAATAATAATTTGAGGCTTCATGGCAGGTAACACCCAGTTTTCTACTTCGAAAATGATCACAGGGTGCACAAAGAAATGTAATTTATGAGAGAAACTTTACGTTGCTTTCCTATTTTCTTCATAATCAACCACTCAACAGTTTCAGTTCTCGGTTCTGTGGAACTAAGCTGATGCTCTGTGCAAGACCACAAATCTTTTTTTTTGAAAAGTGAGCGTACTGGCAGATGCTGCTATAAATGAGTTTCAAACAGGAAATGAAACTGCTGTTATCCAACCACAATATGTGTTTGACAGGACAATAGCATGCCATCATCAGTTGTTTTGATCTCTGAGAGTGCTGATGATTTTGTACCTGCTGCTTTTTTACCAGTGACTCACAGCTACAAATCATAGTTATTGTAGTTCATAAAATAGAGATAGAAAAAATCATCATGGACCACACGTCACAAATTGTCCAAAAATAAAAAGCTGTTTAATGTATCACAGAGACAGTCATCAAATATAATTCAACCTAAAATGCATTTCGTGCAGCTATATTTGGTGTTCATACAAAAATCTGGAAAGAAAAGCAAAATGGGCATTACTGTAGCAGTGATGGTTACATTTGTGAGGAATCATGTGATGACTGATGGGCCACTTCGTCCTGTCCGGTGATGGAGCTGGGAAATCTTCAAGGCGATTGTTGCCAGGGGTGCCAGCATTTCCTGTAACAAACAAGCCCAACAAGCAATATTATGATTACAGTTGTGGCTTAGAGATATTTTTCCCACCAAAATATGTGTTGAAATGTTCATGAATAGACATCTACCTGTGTGTCTTCGAAAATGTGCTCCTTCTCATAGCTGTCAATGTAAATTCGAACAGTTGCCCCATCGCTACCTGTCCCACTGAGTCTGTAGATGATTCGAGATCCGTCAGAGAAGATTATCCGCAGACCCTGCAGTGAAACAGCCCCGCACGCAACATGTGAAGCTTTTACAATTTGCAGGTAAAGCTGAGTAACCCTGATGTTAAAAGAACTCACATACCCAGTGAGCACAGTACACATCCTTTGTTTGTAGGTATAATGGCATTATCATTACCGGACTACAGCTCAGTGTGTGTGATGTACCTGGTTCCTGGAGATGGTGCTGTCTACAGGATCTGTGTACTCAAAGATGTCAGCCTTTTCCACTTGGTAGATTTTGTCTTCCACAGCAAATCTCTGCTTCACAAAGGACTTGTCTCCAATTATGAACTCCAAATCCTCCATCATCTCACAGGCTGCGTCTATGTCCACATTCTCATAGTCATATCTGGACCAAACAACAACTGATTTTAATTACAAAATTAGAAGTCCTTAGGTTCTGTCATCCATATTTTGACACTCTTTTTTTTTTTGGACATGTTATCTTGATCAAGGTCCTAAGAGCTCTCAGCATATTTAAATCAACCTCAGTAATTTTGATTCTTTACCACCATAAGGCAGCAAAACCATACCAATATGCCCCTCTTTACTGGTTTATAACTTCAGGTAAGTCAGCACAGGTAAGGTTTAAGCTGGACATCTATGAGTTTATATTGAGATGGCAGTGGCAAATAATATGAATATACTGTCTCAATGTCCCTGCCTGAGCTGTCATATTACATTGTTATTTTCTGTCCAGGTAAAGGTTTGACAGAATAAACAACAACCCTTATCCAAGTGGCTTCATCAGTTTGTGTATAGCCTCATGACTAGACAGCCTGGTCTACACAAGCTGATGAAGCCACTTGGATAAGGGGCAAAACATTTTCAAAGACAAAACTAAGTCCACCTGACTTGATTCAGTTGCCTAGAGATGCCTTTGACCTGGACAAATGAGAATTTACACACCAATAGCATATATTTTCCACTAGATGTCAGTCACGGTCTGCATGCAGCTTTACATGTGGCAGCACATTCAACTGATGGTTATAATACGATCTACTGACAGGTGATTATTATTTCAGTGTGGTAATATGGTATTGATTGATCAGTTATTAGACATCTTACCTGGTAAAGTAATTTCTTCCATATTTTAACCAGTGGCCCTTAACAATATCCTCCACACTCTGCCTTCTGGTGGCCAGAATGGACAGCCATGCCAGCACAGCCCAGAGCCCATCCTTCTCCCGAATATGGTCGCTTCCTGAAAGATGATATCATCTTTTTTTTTTATTCACAGTATCTCAGGTAAGATGAAGCATCCTTTGATAGAAAAACTCGCTGAGGAGCTACAGTACCTGTACCAAAGCTTTCCTCTCCGCACAGAGACAGTCGGCCAGCGTCCATTAGGTTCCCAAAAAAGTTCCACCCAGTGGGAGTTTCATATAGTTCTATTTTTGTTGCCTTGGCTACTCTGAAGGAAAACACAGTGAAAGAGTATTATATGAAGGTACAAAGGATATTTGAAACACCAGTGGAATGTATTCATATGTCTGGTTGTATCATTATTGTACATTTATAGAAACTATATAATATTGAAGAACTAAAAGTTTGACATGGCCAGAAGCTTGAGGAAAACAAAAACAAAGTCTCATGGGTTTTGACATATGTGAAAGCCAGGCCAAAGTTTTACCTGTCTAATGCTGCACTTGTGGGCATGCTGCGAGCGAAGCCTCTCACCCCTGTATGCTGGAAGTATGGGATGCAGAAGATGTTGTCAGCGATGACAGCCACAGAGTCAGACGGGGTAACGAAGAAGCCGTGTTTACCAAGGATCATGTTACGGTCCTAGAAAGCCGTCAGCCAGACAGAAGTTAAAGGTCAAGGCCTTTGGTTGAGGTGAAGGTTCCAGATATGAAGTATCAATTTTACTGTGCACGCACCCCATCACCATCGAAAGCTGCACCAAAATCATATTGTCCATCTCGCATGCTGTCAACCAGATCAGCAGCATAGGCGAGGTTAGGGTCTGGGTGCTGACCCCCAAAATCCTCCAGTGGGACACAGTTAATGGCAGAATTGGCAGGACAGCCCAACTCTTCACACAGTATTCTTCTCACATATGGTCCTACCACTGGGGAGACAGGGACAAGAGAGGACTGATATAAAGACCAGGGATGTCAGATATGGTACAAAGAAGTGTTGTTTGTTTGCCTCTGATTAAAGGAATGGTTTGTTGTTTCCAAAAATGTTATCAAAACTGAACAAAATGGCTGTGATTGAAACTGAGAGGCCAGGTTTACTATGATATGTAGGACAGCCACGTGGGAGTCTGTGTTGTGTTGTTCTGGCACAGATTATATAGACGTGTGTGAAGAGGCTGCGGGTGTTGGTGTGACTGTACAACCAGTAGTTCCAGTTTCAGTCTATGGGCACACTTGAATTACCTTTAGTAACCTAATCATTGCCGCTAGACCAACAAACACAAAGCTTGTCCCCTCTGATCTGAACATAGGAGGTGGTTTGTGTGGTGTAAGTGAAGCAGATGAGTCAACAGAATCACCAAGAAATCATGCAATCGTCGGATGTTTTGGTGAGTGAGAGGTCAAATAGGTTGTTGTGTAGTGAGCGTTGGTTTGATGTCCTTCACATTTGACTGTACACAAATAAGTGAGGGACATGACCATCGTGAGCGTATTTTTCCTGATAACATATCACTCAGTTAGGAAGATACACAATACTGAGCCTGGAGTTGGAGAAGAATTTATATACACACACATCTGTGCTTTTATTAGATATTGAAACATGAAGCCAAAGGCCCAGTCTGCATTCAAATCCACAACAGTTGTGTGTAATATATAAACAAAGCCATTAAAATCACTAGAAAAAATTATTTTTTACAAATGCAAAAGTTGCATCATATAGTCTTTCTGACATTTGTTTACAATGTAACAGAAAATGCTATCCTCTCACCTCCGTGCATGGCATCTAGTCTTATCTTGATGTGGTTCTTTCCAGACAGAAGCTCCTTCAGGGCCGAGAAGTCAAAGATGTTCCTCAGCAGGTTAGCATAGGACTCCACTGAGTCCACAATTTCCACTGGGCATAACCACAGATACAAAATAAAACTGTATTGGTTACCAGTGAATCCCAGCAATTTATCCAATGTGATGACTAATGTGACATTTTACCTGTGAAGGGTTTGAACTTGTTCTCCAGATCAAATGTCTGTTTTCCCAGGGTTGTCAGATCCACTTGAAGTCCAGGGCAGATGGCAAACTCCTCAATGGTTCTGCTAATTTGGAAGATCTTGTTTGTGACAGCCTCCTTGGCTGGTCCTAGAGGAGGTACAGAGATATTAAATGGTTATGACTGACATTCAGAAGTAATGTACTGCAGAACTACAGGTGATGAATCAAAGAGAAAATCTAATGGAGGCATTGTCATCTCAGACGAGATCTCTCTCATCTGGATAGAAATGTTTCTTCATACACTGAAGGTGATCACTCAACAATTTTGTAGGTGGTCCCACTGCATAACAAGCCTGTAGGCTTCCACACTGTGGGGATGAAGCCTTTAGGCCTATAGCCTTGGCTTAACATGCACCATATTCCATTCCCCTAACTTGTGAATTTGACTGTACCACTTCTTTCCACATCTGTGGACCAGTGCCTCTTGGATTTGCACCACTGAACTGTCAAATGTGCCAATGTGTCAACTCTGTAATGATGGGTTTGTGCACTGGAGCCCTGCTACACCATCCCTCACCAGGTAAACACTGACAGACTGTTCTCACTCATGATCATATTCTGTATTCCTAGACACCCGAGCACTATATCTCTTATAGATCTGAATGCAGATGTGACTTCAGACACTGCTCCTATTCAGACACAAGCCAGTTGAGTGTCTTTGATTAGAGCTGCTGCCATCTGTGCACCAACGAAGAACCGTCTTCCAAAATCCATTAGATAGTTTCCTTTTGCTGTCTTCATACAAAATCAAAATCAACAAAATCAACTGGACCTGCTCTGTATTTTTGAACAGCTACTAAGCATGGGATGGTCACTATGTACCATGCAATGCACCTGTGTGGAAGCAGACTTTATGTTTCTCCAATCATTTATTTAGGTTTTTCTTGAAATTTACCACCTCTCTGTACATGCTGTCAGTGTACTGATGGTAATTTTTAGTGTTGTTTGTTGGATAAATTTGTAAAGCTGTGCCGATTGTTTTGGTGTGCTATAATTTGTGTCCACTCAAAGGCTCAAACCTTATCCCTCAGTCGGCTGCTCTCTGAGCCACCTGTCTGAATGAGGGCTTGTTCAGCCTTGTTTTAATGTCTCACTTCTCTTGTAACACTATTTTGCACTTGGCTGATGTCCCTGCATGCGCCCCCCTCTCCAGTTACCATACCTCCATTGGCAGTATTGAATTTAATGCCAAAATCTCCATCAGGTCCACCGGGATTATGGCTGGCAGTGAGGATGATGCCACCGATGGCTTTGTATTTCCTGATCAGACATGAGATGGCCGGCGTGGACATTATCCCGTGGTGTCCAATGATCAGACGACCCACCTGAGGAAATGTCACAAAGGTTTGGATCAGTTGGCTGGCATGAGTGTGTATCTTAATATATCCGAGTGGGGGAGGGGTGGGAATGCCACTCGATATCAGGTTCAGTGTATCATACTTCCTCCTAAAAGTAAGTGGGGATAGAGTTTTGTTTAATGAAGCAGTTATGGCACATCAAGAGCAGGTTCTGTTGTGTGTGAGTGTATTTTGAATCCCGCTAAGTTTACCATCCATCTAAGAAGCTATCAGAGGCTCAAAGCTTATGTAATTTAAACTGAAGGACTGCACAGAGCTCATCGCTTTTGCTGGAAAGAGAGTGAACAGAGAACAAGTTTCTATTTGAAGCTTTGCAGTTATAGCACCAGCTACATAGCTTTATGACTAAAGGGCAGTATTCAGCATCCTTTAATTTTACAGTATTGCATTGTTCTAAGTGTTGCATTGAATGATATATCCTTCTCTCAGTGGTCTTGCATTGCTTGTGACTTACAGATACTGGTCATGTACACTCGGTTGGTATCTTATTAGGAACCCATAACCCTAGAATCCAATGATAAATTGTCCATCATATCATGTGAAATTATAATGTGCCATTTTTGTTTAAACTGTCTGATTCGACTGTTGATAATGCAGCTCCTGGTGCTAATAAAATACTAAAACTTGTGTTAAACTTACAGGTGTTGCTATTGTTTTGCTGGAGGCTACTTAATGGAAACAAGTATGTTTAAAGTAAAACAGTATGAACAACAGAATTCAAAATGGTCACACAACTGAACCAAGAGCTGTCGATTGTATCAGAAACCTGCTGCTAGTTTCCACTTGCAGTCCTAACTGAGTACTGTTAAGAAACAATGTCTGGACTTTGTAATAAATGAAACAGGACATCTCGCTGTTTTATGGAGATTATACAACAATTAGATTATAGGCCTACATGTGTCTTAAAATAATCATTTTAAAGGTTCTGCAAAGGATTGTCACTGCCACACTATGTGTAGCACTCAACCCCCCACAGCCAACAATCCAACCACAATCATTAACCCGCGCTAGCGTTGCCAAAGATGTTCATAACATGGGTAACAGCATGTTAGCTATTGTTCTCATGTCAACTGTAGCTGTCACTAATAAAAACAGATGGCATGTACCCATCAAATCAACTCATGGAGAAGGGGAAAAGCCAAATCAAATGGAACCAGTTAAAAATTAACACACTTTTTTCATTTTTTTGGACGCTCTGGTCTTTTCTCTTTTTTTTAAGGCTTTAGCAGAGGAAATTATGGAAGGTCGCTTTCACCTGTACTCTGCACGTTGCACCGGGCCAACTGGCCTGTCATGTGAGGAGGGCCAGTGATTTAATAAGACAAACCCACATGCACAAGCTGCCAGACTGAAACAAAGAACAGAGAACCTCAGATTACAGCACACACAGAAGGAGTGTGACTTTGGTCTCTGCTCAGGACACTATTACTCTACCATATCTTTGCATTTCCTGCTTTATTGTTGTTTAAACTTCTTTAGAGTCGTGAAATAATATATTTTCAAATAATTTGTGATTTAATCTAGGAATAACACTTAAATCAGCTTAATTAAGATGATTTAAGTAATTTGGAGCTAGTTGCTAATACCAGCATGCTAACATGCTAAAAATTTGCAGGTAATAGTTACTTGTGTTTTATCATCTGACGAGTTAGCTTTCTAAGCTTGGCTGAGTATCAAACAAAACATACGGTTCAGATTGATGGGAATGTCATTAGTTTTGTGGATAATTAGTCATTAGTCAATATACACAAACATAAATGTATATAAGTATTGATCAAAATACAATTTTGACCCAGTGGTGGTGCTGGACGAGAAATGAAAGGTTTATCAAAGTTACTTAAATACATTCAGATGCGGTCCTAAAGGTCCATAAAACATTTTCTTTTATGGGAATTCCCCTGATAGTTGCTGAGAAGTTTCATTCATGAACTGAGAGTTGATGCTGTATGATGCAGTATAAAGTATACCAACTTTTCAAAGTCTCTCATAAGCAACTTTTCCATGAGCAAAAAGTTCATTCTTAACCTTGGGAATAGAGAGGTAGACAAAACAAACTCCACTGAGGGGCCACTTATTGTTTTGTTTCACATCAGCAGATGGAGTTGACTCAGTTGTCATGCAGGTGGCTGTGAAGAGATGAGTAACTTCAGCTCATTCTGTTTTTGGACATATGCCCCCTCTACCTCACGAGGATTGGATCATATGGTTGAAAGCTCTAGGAAAAGACAACAAATGGACCTTGAAATTGTTTTGTCAAGCCCAGCAGATGCAAAAAAAACATTTCCGATGACCAACAGATAAGAAAAATCAATGTAGACAACACAACCCTTCACAACGTAGTGATAATAACAGGTGATGTGGATGAGTGACACTGACATACGTGAAGTGATCTGCACACAGTGACACATCGACCCATGTGCTTACCCACCCACACACTTACCAGTATGCACAGACAAATACACACTCAAGGCAAATAAATACACACACATGGTGACACTGACCCCATTGGCAGCTGCCATCTGCACAATGACCTCAATAGCTGTTTGGTTAAAGAATCGTCCATCTCCCCCCACCACCACTGTTGAGCCCTGGCGGTCACGTAGGTCAATGGAGGAGAAGACACTCTGGATGAAGTTGTGCAGATAGTTCCTCCTGGACTGAAATACAAAGACTTTTTTCCTCAGGCCACTGGTGCCAGGTCTCTGGTCAGGGTAGGGGGCTGTAGGGACAGTCACCACCTGCAGAGGACTGTTGTCCATTGTTTCAAAATGAAGATCCAACCTAATGCTGTGGCCTTAAGAGCTGGGGAGCCTGTTGTTTGGAGGGAAATCCCCCTGTCTGTGGAAATGGGGAATGGTACACAGTGGGGGCAGATGGGAGGGTAAAATCCTGACTCCTCCTATTATTTCACTGGAAGCACAGGGTCACAGTGTTGCTCCTGCAGCCCAAAATAACCTTTCAAACTAATGTGTGTTCAGAGGCAGTAACTGAAGACACTCCTTCGCACATGTGCCAGGAGATCACTGTCAAAGCTTCAGGCCCAGTCACAAAGACGTGTGTGTGAGTGTGTCTATGGGTGTTTGGGTGTGTCTGACTGGAAGTTACCGAGTTGTTATGGGAGCAATTCATCTAACTGTGAAGGGCTGCAGCTGTGCTTGGAGTAATGATATGTAAAAAGAAGGATGGCATCTCTCAACAAAGATGCACCAGGTGCTATTTTAGGAGAGGATATTTACTCTTTCTAAAAGCTGATTGTGAGAACAAAGAGTGAGCGGAGCAATTAGAGAGCAATTAGGAGCACATATTGACAGAGATATGTGGCTTTAAGGAAGTGTCTGTTTACAAAACAAACATAATTTGTTCAATCTAATTATACAGGCAGCCCAATCAAATCAGCAATGGATGGTTATCTGTGTGAGGCAGAACAATACTGCCCTCTAGAGTTTATTCAGGACACCAGTAAAATAAGGCTTTAGAATTGTGACCTCCCACAGGCAGTTTTACTATGTAGTAATGATGTGTTCCTGACTCAGTCATTTACTGGGCTTTGGCATCGAAACAAAGTTGACAAATACTCTTTCGCCTGAGTACCAGGGCTGCAACTGACAGCTCATAATAACAAGTAAGACATTAAACAGATGATGTGTTCGGTTAGTGGAGGACTGTTCAGGGAAAAACATTGTCAGTTAAGAACATTCAGACCCAAATAAATATTAGATGAAGTCGCCATTGTGTCTTTTATTTACTTAAGTTAAATAAAGTATAGCAAATGTATCAAAAATAGAGTATGTAAAGTAAAGATGGGTGCTATTGCAGTGGTTGCTGTGATTATCTTCTGCCTGTTGACCTGTCAGAGTGAAACTATTTCTATTTGTGACTCTTTGTCACTTGTGGCAGATGTTAAGTTGGAAGACATTTCAGATTATTGCTTTTAAATCAGTTTTAGGCCAAAAAATAAATCTGTATGCAGATTTTCACAAGACAAACAAACAGTTAAGAAGACTCAGAACTATGTGTTGTAGTCTTATATGTCTCTCCTGACCTATATGTATCTTGTGACCTGATCTATGAGTCTGGCCACCTCCCATGTTGGAAACCACCGCAGCGAGTCAATGTGACCCGATATAAAAACTGCTCATATATGGCCATGTGTTTCACTTTCTTCTCTGTAACCACTGTGAGTGAGGCACCACATGGTATGAGGTTCTTAATGATAAGCAAACTACATGTTAGTGTATTTTAGATTTCACCATACATTTTGCTCTAGGATATTAGAAACTACATGCATAGTACCCTGGCCATAGGAGTATGTCATTCTTTCAGCTTACTGTTCATGACACAGGAGCACTGTAAAGCTTTCGTGTCCCACGTGACTAACTTTAATCTATTAGGACTTGACACTAATAGGAAAAAGGCTTCCGAAAAAGCCCAGGCCTTCCAAAACTATGGCTGCTGACAAAAAGCATTGCCAAGGCTCTCCCGAAGAGGGCGCTGTCTGATGTCGGTTTGCTTCGAGTATTTTCACTGGAGGCTGTTGATGCTGAATCAGACTAAGGAGAAGGAGGAGGAGGGTGGAGCTACAGGGTAGACAGAGATCTGGGTGAACTTGAGGAAGTAAGGAGCTTTTCGGGCAGGCCTCCACTGAATCCCTCTCCTGCGCTCTGAACGCCCCTTTGGTCTCGTGTGGAAATACCTCCCATTGAGGTTGGTCTCTCCACAGGCGTTAAACCACCATCCACCTGGAGAATGGCAGAAATTACATGTTACTAAATGACAAATGTTCACGAATCCCTTTGTTTGTGTAACACTGGGCTAAAACATCTGTTGTACCTGTATAGCTGTGGGCACAATTGAGGTCCTGTTGGTTGTCGTTGTCCCTGTCCTTAGTGGAGAACATCATGCCTGTGTGGTTGCTCATGGAATCCGGCAAATCTCCAGACAGGTGCGTGAGGTGAATGGTGTAGTTGCTCTGTGGACCGTTGAGGTAGAATTTGTATTCGATGATGTGCCTAACCTGTCTCCAATCTTCCAGCTGGATGTGAAGGACGGAGTCGCCCTGAGCGGCAAGAGAGTGGATCTTCCTGAGGCCGAGCCAAAACTCTCCTGTGAGACAGAGAGAGAGTGAGAGATCAGAGGAGAGAGAGTGAGAAAAACAAACGTGATGCACACAAACATGTAGGGGGGCAGATGGACTTTTGATTAGAGGTTATGATTAGAATTTGGTAGCGGTGAATTGATTTTCCAACATTAAGAAGAACAACTGAACAGTGTCTTTTACCTTGGAAGTATCCAAACCCATTTTCATACTTGTCCCAGCTTTGATCGAAATCCACTGAACCATCCTTCCTTCTCTGGATGACTGTGACTCCGAAATCTAAACGGCAAAAAACAGAAAGTTAAGGTCTTTAGCTGGGAATTCCCATTCTGTAATTATCTCAATATATAGTACTTTTCATCATTAGTAGCAGAGTTGACCATTGCTGGGCTGAATTTGTCTATGTCTTCACACACATGGGGAAATAACAGGAAATTATCTTTTGTTTGTGCTGTCCGCTGTCTACACACTGTTGTTGAAATAAAAAACCTGTGCTGTGAAAAAGACTTATTTACCTCCGCTCATGTCACAGAAGACCATGAAGGGCTCTGATCCGTTGGGTCTGATGGCGTAGACGCCGCTGGCTCGCTCCCCTCTGTTGAATAGTTCGCTGCAGTCTGACGGCAGATCTGTTCAAATATGACCACAGACTTGACATCAACCTTCAAACTGTCCTGTGTAAGGTTTAACTGCAAAGTGGTGAGTGGGCTGGCTGAGCAGAGGCATTAATGCACCACCTAATGTGACCAGAGAGGCAACCGTTCATATCAGCAGCATTGTGTGCAGGGTAACTGATTGCTCAGTAAGTAGTGACAGTATGGATGAAGCAGGCAGCTTCCTTCTGTGACTGTAGGAAACTCTAAGAATGTGAAGCAGAAAATCGCTGGAAATTGCCAGGACATATTCTTAAATCATGGGCAATAATGATACAGAGGGACTGAATACTTAAACTAAGTACTTGCTGACTGTGTATGTCTAATAAAAGAAGCCAAATCCAAATGTGACTTTCAACATTTCATCCATCTTACTCATCATTTCGGTGTTGCTGGTCGAGCTTGAGGTCAGAAAAGGCGTGAGTGTCGGTGCTTCACTGTTGAAGATTTCAGGCATCCTCTCCATCGTCTCCTGAGTTAATGTGTTGGCTGTAAGCTGGAGAAAAATTATAGCAGAGACACTTTAGCTTGCAGACATAATCCTCAGACTGACTCTGGAGGAAAAACTGTGGATTAAGTAGAACTTGAACACATAATAAAAAGTGGCTCAGGTTCTTCTCTGCAAAATAAGAACATTTTTGATTCATTTTATTGTAATGATCTGAATTTTTAGGCCTCAAGAATAAATTCAAATGTATTCATCAGTGAGGCCAAGATTATTCAAAAATATGGACAGCTCCTTCGTCACGTCTGCTCTCTTCAAATATTTAAAGTCTAAATTACATGGCGCAGTAGCATGACTCCATTAAAGCTTCTTTCCACCAGAGAAGTCGGCGCAATATCATGATGATGACAGCTCACGACTCAAAAGGCAGCAAAAATAATCGTAGGGTACAGATGGAGAAATGCATAGTAAAGGGGCTACATGAAAATTTTAGAGTGTGTGTGTGTAAGTGGGGAGGTGGGGTAAGGGTGAGGGTTAGGGGCAAGGCCCTCCCCCCAGTCACAATATTTCCTTTGGCCTCTGGCAAGCAAAACTTTCCACCCAAGTACCATAAGCAGTGGCAGCTGCTGGTCTTTCAAAGAGAGGAAGATCATTTTCAGCCGGAACAAGGAAATGTTTTATTTACGGTGTATGATATGTACAATTTAAAGGAGCTGTATCACCAAGCAAATACCAAGAAATGAGCTGCAGTTTGTCTCTTGACTTCACCTGCAAAATATGTTATATGTACAGGTGTTGTGACACATTTTTAGTCAGTAAAATGTAAACACAACAGCTCATATTCCACTATTTATTTTTTTAAATGTCAAAAAATAAATGAAGCAGAGTTTCTCTTGCAGTCTTAGAGCAATCACCTCTGACCACAGGAATATTACATTAAAAATAAAAGCATAAATGAATTTGATCTTTGTTGCTTAAGTCTGACTCTCTGGAGAGGTTTTCCCAAAAAACTAAATAATATTCTACCCCTTCCCTCTCTGACTCCATCTTCATTCACAATAATTTAGGTACAGTCCCTAACATGCACCTTTTCCTCCAGGATCTTGATCTTCGTCTGTTGGTTGTTGATCTGGTCGTTCTGCTCCCTCACAGCGTTCAGCAGCTCGAGGATGCTCTGCTCCTGGCTGTGGATCACATCCTGCTCGGAGAAGAAAGTAGAATCAGGTAAATAATGGGGTTATTTCATTGTTAACATTATACATAATACTTTGAAGAAGGAAGGATAAAAACAAAAAATCGTTGTTCATACAAACTACATCCTTGGCACGTTGTTAAAGGTTAAATCAAGTACAGGTTTTCACAACAGGTGACTCACCCTGAGGCCATTGATCTCTGCTGTTTGCTCGCTGGTCACCACGCCGTTGGACAGAGTTCTCAGCTTCTTCTCCAAGCCCTCCACTTTATTCTGCAGTTGACTCTTCTCCTGGAGGATGTTGTCCATCTTGGAGTTCATCTGAGCGGACAGGTCTTTGATCTCGTCATTGTTGGCCTTCAGCACCACCGTGGTCTTCTTCAGCTCCTCTCCTTCCTCCTTGATTTCACTGGCGAGGACCGACAGCTGGTAGAACGAGTGGTCGAAGATGTTAAGCTTCTGGAGGATGTCATTTATCTGTCCCTTCGTCCTCTGCACGAACTCCCGCAGGCTCTGGCCCAGCTGGAGGAGGCCGTTGGCCACGAGACGCACATCATCCAGAGCAGCGAATCTGGACCGGGTTTCAGCCAAGGCCCCGAGCTGGAGAACAGGAGGCTCCTCGCTGACACAGAGGACAGGGAGACAAGCAGCAGACAGGACAAACAATACGGGAATTAGTGTAGTTCTCATGTTTTGATCTTGATGCTTCACCAGCTGTTGTTGATGATATGAAGCAGCCCTCTCCCTCCTCTGTCACTGGACGAAGAACCACCGGGTGAAGGAACCTCAGATTTTATATGTACCCAGTCTATTTTCAGGTTAATAATCAACCTCATTTGATCGATATCTGTGTGCAGGATGGAGTTTCCTCTGCTGACTGGGCTACTGAAATCTTCATCATAGTCACATATTCATTTCTATTCAAATTCCAGTGGTTTGTTTGGATATCATCACCAGGAGGAATGTTTTCTGCATTTCAACCCATTTCTCCATCTAAACTGAATTTGTGCCAATCAGCAGATTGAATTCACTGAAAGGAGAGTAATTTACCCTTTGCAGTTGCTCTTTTGGAGTTTTTCTTTTCTCACATTCAGACGGTATGACATGACACGTTTTTTTCCTGACCGGTAGTTACCTCTGATGGGGCCACGGCTGCTCGCTGTTATTGTTGTGTGGCTAGTTTATTTTTAAACAGGAGGAAGATGACCCAGTTTACATATAGGATCGATTGAGAAATATGATGGTTTTGCAATGTTTTGCTTTGTCCATTTCGATCCATTGGTAGGTAAGTATTGAGTCTATGCAAGTCTAAGACGCTTGTAGCATCACAAGCTGTTTGTCAAAATGAAACCAAGCAACATGGATCTATTTCTGCTGTAAATCTAAAGCCTAAAACACCCCTTAATTAACATGATGGCTCATATTCATAAAGGGAAAATCTGCTGAAATTATGTTGACCTGCATTTGTTCAATAGTGCTCCTACAACTTTCACCCTTCACACACACACAACCACACATGAGTGTAAGAAAACAAAAAAACTTATTTATGGTGCACTCTCTTTGCAATTGTCAGTGGGAGTATGAGGACCTAGCTTCCCCTCTGTTAAATGTTAACCATACCCATATGAGAGCAGGATTGCGTGAGCCTCACAGTGTGTACACAGTAAACAGTGTCCACAGCCCTGACTTCAGCCAGTGAGGCCGGCTCTCGGAAAGGCAGAATGTATGGGTGCACAGTGGCCAAAATTTGTGAACTCTCTAATGACACAGCTTCAAAGAGCAAGAGACACACAGTCTAGGGGGCATGCGGAGTGCAAGGATGTGTGTGTATGTGTGATAAACAATGACTGAATGAGCTGATCACCAATCTGAAGATGTATGAGACTTGGAGATGGAATATTGAGCTCATGAATATGCATTTCCATCATTTTTGTGGATTTTGCTTCAATTGATTATTGTAAACAGACACATAAACAACTCAGCACACACAAGACCTACTGAACTGGTTCTATAGGCTCTCAAAGCACTGGTGAATTGAATCCTCCTACGCAGAGGGAGGTCTGGGAACTTGAGTATGTTTCTTGTTTTTTGTTTTTTTCCCCGTCTATGCAGTGCTTTCAGTGCCATCAAGTCTCTCTTGGTCAGAATGAAGGTCACTGTCATACATGTGGTCAATGTTCTGTTTTTATGGGTTATCTCAGAAAGAGGCCTTCAAAGAGCAACGTGTTGTCCCATGTGCTGCAGGAGTGAACAAGAAACTGTGATGACTCACTCGTGCAGCACTGGTTCTTCCAAATACAGAGATGAAGACAGCACTGAACACTCTACATTATCATCACCTCAGAGATCATCTTGTTTTCACATTTTGGGTCAGGGTTACAGCAGTTTGGGGGTTGTCAAGTTGCAGAAGCTGTGACATGCATTTTCTATTTTCAGGTCCATGGAGTGATGTCCGATTGGATTACACTACCAGTCAAAAGTTTGGACACACCTTCTCATTCAACAGCCTTTCCTTATCTGTATTACTTTCTACATTGTAGATTCAAACTGAAGACATCAAAACTATGAAGGAACACATATGAGTTACGTAGTGAACACAAAAGTGTTAATTAAGTGTTATCGGTCTCCTGACCTAAACCCAGCTGAGATGGTTTGGGAGGAGTCGGACCACAGAGTGAAGACAAAGCAGCCAACAAGTGCTCAGCTCCTCTGGGAACTCCTTCAAGACTGTTGGAGAATCAGTCCAG
>OMNW01007929.1:0-11066 GCA_900303245.1 Selene dorsalis
ACGCAGCATCACTTTACCTGGTCAAAACCTTCCTGATTCGCTGGTAGAGGCTCGGTGCAGGAGTACCGGTTCCTCTGGGAGCGCTCTCCATTGTGGAGACGACAGAAATCATCCTGCCTCAGACTGAACCGGGATCAGTGCATTATGATCCGTGGTTTGCACTGGAGGAATAGTTGAGGATGGGGGACAGCTCTCCCCAGCGGTCAACAGAGCTGCAATGGACGCTCTCGCGGTCCGTGCTGCAGACGGCTGTACAGCTCTCGCAGCGGACAACGGGCTGCAGAGGCCAATCCGACCTGCTGCTCGGACGCTGCTCCAGATGAAAAATGACGGGACTCGGGTTCTGCGTTTGATATGTAGACGTCGGGTTTACCACAGGGTGGCGTCCTTTCACCCAGATAACACCACTTGATACAGACGTAATTCATCAAGATGTGGGACCCTCTGATGTGAGAGTCCAGTGGAAGATACTTTTCTCTGAAATACATAATGCTGATGAGAGTCAGGACCCGACTCCTCCAAATCAATTTATTTGTACTAAATGTAAATGTACCAAAGTACTAAACTAAAGTACTAAATGTACTCAATAATAACATAGTGGGGATGTTACAATTCTGGCGAACCAAAAGAAAATCTGTCAGACAACACCTAGGTAACAGCTTGAATCTACCCAGATATAGAACTACTGTATAATATGGACCAGACTTGGGCAAGGATCAAAGCAGGACAGAAGTTACACTACCTGGGGCATCCCACCTTCCTACAGTAATGAACCAGCCGCACAACAGAGGATACACAAATCAAGCTGCCTGCTTATAATAGTTAGCTACAGAATGATCTTGAACATGTCCCCAGAGTCATCCTTGTGTCTTCCCTCTGTACAGCCTTTCTCTGCACCTCTACTGCTACTACAGACTTTATGCTGTCTTCTCATTAACTTGTTTTTTTTTTTTTGAAAACTATCACGTTATTGGCTGTTGGGACCTGAGTATGAGTTTCCTTCTCTTCAGAAAGCCTGTTGTACACCTTTGAACCTTGAAATATCTGGTCAAGATCTAGAGACTGCAAAGGCTATAGCACATGAATAGCAATTAGAGGTTTGAGGTGCAAGGACACCTTGACACATACACAGGAGGAGGAACATGGATCAGACCATTAACCTTCTGAATAGTGGACAACCTACTCTGTCTCCTGAGCCAACCCCCGCCCTTAACTTCCTTCTTATTACTGTGAAAATGTGTAAAAATGACAATGAACAATATAAACACCACCACAACTCAGAGATATGGCACTTACTGAAAAACACATTGGATAATAACAGTAATGTGCCATGTTGCCACATGTCTGATTCACTCACCACTGACTCAGTGTGTGCTGTGCTCCACTGACCCAGAGAATATGAACGACACACCGTAAATGTACTGGATATATACTGCACTTGTGACAGGCAACCTGACCGCACTTCACCATCACTTTATTTGCCATTCGCTCCATTTCACCACATTTCCTCCCTCTTTTCCATCTTTCACCTTGTAATTCTTTCCTTTAGTTTTGGCCGAGATCGTTTTTTCTCCCAGCCATGGCTGCAGCTCAGTGGGAACTGGCAACCCGGACGCCAAAATGCCACTGAGGCTGTGATTGGGAGAGAGCGGTGGGTGGCGCACCAGGCCAAAACATGAAATCAAATCATAAACATGATTTGCGGGCTGCAAATGAATTTTTACAAATATTCTGGCTGTACTATTGTTGTCAGTTAGATCAGTATTCCAAATTAACATGATTCCTTTGTCTCTGGTGACATATTGGGTGATTTCATACATTTCTTACATACAGTTTCTTTAACTAAAGTTACTACTGACTCCACTCTCTACAGACTCTCTGCATCTTCCTGTGTAACTTCATCAGTCATTGTCTGGCTCAGTGGAAGGGAACAAATAAGCCAACATCTGATACCTCTGTAAACATTAAAGCCCCTCGAACTGTCATGTTTTGCCGTGGCTCGCGCGTCAGGGATCCAGACTAACTTTTTGTGAGCAGTTTTAGGTGTGAGACAGACATGGAGCACCAGGACCGCTGAGGTTAGCGACACCGAGCTGCTGCGCCTGCCTCGGCTGTTTCCGATGTGGAGAAGCTTCTCGCTCTGTTCATTTTCTGCGTGTAGTCGGTTTACCGTAAATCGCTCTGTCTTTCCGAGAGGAAATGCTGTGCGAGTCGACCACTAAATAATAATATCAAAATTCCTACAAAGATAAAACGATATATTTGTCAAAAATGGACACACAAACAAGTGTGGGTAATGTAGATTCATCCACATTAATATGAGACACTTTTATAACCAAAAGCAACCTTCACGAGGATTCTTTAATAAAGAATAAGATGTTTTTTATTTTCCTGTGAGAGATGCATAGACAAAGACAGACAGACGGAGTCAGACAAACGTGGCTTTTATTTAAGATTAGTCCAACAAAAGCCTTATTGAAACCTCTGGAAGTGTTGAAGCAACACAATACATGAACATACTGAGCCGCACTAATTTTTCATATTTACACACAGTGACCAGCCTGTCCATCAGCTCGGCTCAGCTCACATGGAGCTGGTGGTTGAGATTCTTCCTAATACATAGCTGTACTTCCCAGGATGCCTCACAAGGACAGGCACAAAAACTTGTTTATTCTTTGTTGTCTGCTGAGTGAAGGCGAGTGTTCATCAGTAAGACACAGAGCAAGCCAGAGGCTTCGAGAGGACAGAACAAGGTTTGTGGAACACCGACTCTGTGCAGATACTCTTCTCATGACTATGTGTCTCTGATGTTTCATTTTCTCTTGTTTTGGAGAACATACTCCACAAGTCTTGTGGAATGTGATTTTACTATAAACGAGCCGGTGGCAGGACAAGAGCTGGCTAGCGCTTGTGGTTCCAACATTTTGACTGTGTGGACCCAACACCTCTTCCCATCTGAAGAACCTGAAGCTGGCCGGAAAATCACTGACCAAGCCGTTGCTGACAGGTGCTGTACCGCTGCAGGGCGCCTAGCAGGTCCTCATAGGACATCTTTCTATGGGATGGCAGGGAGCTGAGGACAAAGAGCAGGACACAGCTCAGGTAAAACCAATGCCGAGAGAAACACCTGCACTGACAGCTTAGCAGTGACATCTACTGGTCATGCTGCAGCAATGCTAAGACTACGTGAGCTGTATCAGAATAGAATCAGACCCTCAGCGTTCATCTCACACACTAGAACAGAGAGAGACACTGACTCACATGAACTCAGTAAGCCTGATGTGCCAGGGGAGGAAGCCCAACGTGCTGTCCACAGGACCGAACTTCAGCACCAACTCAGGATCGGGTAGATTCTTTGACTCTGAAAGAAGCACAGGCAAGCAGTCAATATTCACTTGTCTGTATCACCTCAACAGGATTTCGCAGCCAAACCTGAAGCTTTCATTTACATAGACTTCATGATGGCACCTCGCACACATCTAACTCCCAGGTCGGATGGTTCCCAGGATTCTTCATGATATAGTAGGCTTGTGGGTTTGTTTGTCTGAGTATGATGCCTCTAAGATAAACTTTTTGTGTATTTGTCACTTAAATGTTTAAGGGAAAAAAAGCTATCCAAACCTACCTGAGCTTTGTGAAAAAGTAATTGCCCTTAAATCTAATAACTGGTTGTGCCACCTTCAGTGGCAACAACTCCAATCAAGCATTTGTGATAACTGGCGAGCCTTTCACTAATCACTAATCACTGTGGTGGTATTTTGGAAAATAAACCTTTTGCAGAAGTGTCTGGATTTTGTCTTCAAAACCTTCATTTTGTTTTTTTAAGCCATTCAAATGTGGATTTGCTGGTGTGTTTTTGATCCTGCTGCAGAACCAGAACACAATTCATGGTTCCATCAATTACTGGAAGTCGTTGAGGTCCTAAAACAGCAAAGCAGCCCCAGATCATCACCCTAATACACCAGATGTACTGGGTGCACACCTTCAAAAAAGTTCAACTTTTGTCTTGTCAGTCCACTTAGTATATTCCCAAAGGTCATCATTACGATGTTTTTTGAACCTCTGTGTTCTTTTCGTTCAGCAGTGGTTTTCACTGAGGAACTCTCCCATGGATGCCATTTTTGCCCAGTCTCTTTCTTATTGTTGAATCATGAATCACTGACCTTAATTGGTGCCAGGGAGGCCTGCAGGTCTTTGGAAGTTGTGCTGGATTTTTTTGTGACTTTTTTGAGTATTTTGTTAGGCCAGCCACTCCTGGGAAGGTTCACCACTGTTCTGTTTACTCCATTTGTGGATAATAGCTCTCACTGTGGCTGGCTGGAGTCCCAAAGCTTTAGAAACGGCTTTGTAACACTTTCCAGACTGAGAGATGTCAATGATTTTGTTTTTTCATCTTTTCTTTAATTTTCTTTTGTGATCACAACAAGATGTCTGTGAATGTTCTCACTCATCCAGGTCATCGTATCTCTAGGCAACAGTTTAGTCGAAAGCAACTGGACTTGTATTTGTCTATGAAGACAAATACACTAAACTGATGAAGCCGCTTGGATAAGAGGCGAAACGTCTTCATAGACAAATACAAGTCCAGTTGCTTTCAACTAAACTGTTGCCTAGAGATCACAACAAGATGTGTTGGTTTTTGAGATCTCTCAACCTACTTCACTTTGTCAGACAGGTTCTACTGAAGTGATGTCTTGATCCAACAGGTGATCAGGCCTGGGTATGAACAGTGAAATTGAACTTTGCTTTCCAAAAAATTTGGTTTATCACAGTAAGTTCATGATTTAACAAGGGGGGGCGATTACTTTTTCACATAGGGCCAGGTAGGTTTGGATAGGATTGGTTTTGGATTTTTCCCCCTTAATAATGAAATCATCATTTAAAAACTGCATTTTATATTTATTACTTGGGTTATCTTTGTCTAATATTAAAATTTGTTTGATTATCTTAAACATTTAACTGTGAGGAGATGCAAAAAACTAAGAAATCAGGAAGGAGGCAAATACTTTTTCACAGCACTGTACATAAGACAGTAGCCTTACTATTTTTATTTTACATTAGTAAAGATGGTGATGCTTATGTTATTGATGAGTGCACAAAATCACCAGGACCCTCTCATTCATCAGAATTAGGGCAGCATAGCTCACAGGTTATGAGGCTGGCAGACAGGTGTGAGTACCACTGATCAGCAGGTTGTGGAGTTTTCTGAGTTTCTAGTGAGACTCCACAGATTAATTAATACAACATTAATTGTATTATTTTTTTTATGCATTTAATATCTCAAATTTATTGCAAATATTATTGCATTCATTGTGACAATACTAATTTAAAAATACCACAAATGTAAAAAAAACTAGATGAAAATAATCAAGCAGATGGTCCCTAGCAGGTTCATATACATTTACATTAATGCATGTGAAACAGCAACCATCAGATTAACAAAATATGTGCAGACTCATGACACTATCAGACAAACAGAAGGTGCTAGTGTTGGATGAGTCCGTGTAAAAAAAATCTGTTGCATTTGGATCGCTCGTCTTGGTTTGGGCCACATGTGTTCTTTGGTTCAGGGCAAACACAAAAAGCCTTGCGTCAGTACCCCAAGAGGTTTTTCTCATTTGGCATAGTTTTAAAAAAAAAGAAAAAAAAAGAGCAAAGACATGCACGCACACACATGCACATACCTCTAAGCAGTATGTCCAGCATGGAGACATTGATGTCTTTGGAGGTCCTCTCTTTGTTCTCCACTGCGCGGCAGAGCTGCTGTGCTGCCTGGACAATGCTCTGCTTCCCATCCTCAGGAGACAACACCTTAACTGTGGGCCTGCAGGACACCACTGACACACAAAAAAACATGGTTACTTTCAACTGACCATAACTCCATAACTGGCTGAGGGTGATATACCTTGACAGGAGGCTGAAGACACATGTTAACAGTGAGACTGACTCTCACTGCTCCTGCAATTCTACAGACAAACTGAAGAACTGACGATTAAAGTGGGTTGGAGTAATCTATCATCTGTGCAGGGCCTTTCAGTATGTAGTTTGCATGTTCTCTTCGTCATGCGTGGGTTCTGTCTGGGCTCTTTCGGTTTCCTCCCACAATCCAAAGTCATGCACATAAGGTGCAACTCTAAATTGCCCATTGGTATAAATGTTTGAGTGTCGTTTGTCTCAATATGTCAGCCACCAGACTGGTGATCTGTTCCAGGGCGTGCCTTGCCCATGTCCTATTTCAGCTGGGATCTGCAATCATTTGCATAAAAAGACTATTAAATCATTAATTGCAATTATTTGTATGGCAATTAATCATCACCTAAAATTTCATGATTGTGACAGCCCTAACTACAACAGTGATACTGTGTCAGTCATTTAGTCACTCAGTGCGTTTACAATGAAATTATTAGATACAGAGTATTCACATACATTGCAATAAAAACATTATAATAGTTACTTAAATAAAACTCAACTCACACTAGGCTATGGGCAGATCGAAGAGCTAGCCTTGTTGGTTAAGATGAGGACAAGGAGTAAATGCCTGAACAGCCAGTGAAGCTATCAAGACAGGCTGAACAGCTTCCTGACACTAATTGGGAAAAAAACTCGATGGTGTTTGACGGAAGAAGCATCCATGCTCAGTTTCCAAATGAACTAACGGGTGAGGATGACATGATATTAGAAGATCACATTCCACAGCCACAAGGTTTTTGGTGAAGTTTTCAAATGTGATTTATGAATTGAAGTTGCTTGTCTGCTCAAATTGATCTGACAGCAACCTGCAAAGACATCTTTAGAGACCACTGTTCTTTCACTTTCAATGCAGCAGAAAAGTTTTTGAGCCCTGACAAAATCTGGTCTCTGAGCTCTTCAGTAGCTTCAACTCTGCGAAAGCAGAAAATAACCAAGTAACCGTATATCAACTTACATGCAGCAAGTCAGTCATCACATTTCTGCCCTACCCCCAACCCTATTATGGAACCACATCTTCTTTAATGGTAGTAATACCACAAGATGCAGTGTTGCTCCTCCTGACTACTTACTTGCACTGACAAGTTTATCTTTTGATGTTTTTTGTCTGTCAGCAGGATTACACAGAAAAGTAGTTGCACATAGTACATAGAACATACTCTTTGTTTGCCATGCACATGCACATCTGTTATCAGAAACCTTGTTCGGTGTGCACATGGAAAACAGGATTCCCTGATCATTACCCTGACTACAGCCACCAGGTCTCTCCTTTACTGAAGACTGTTTACATCTGATTAACACACAGATTTAAATAGGTCATTAAAGTCCTTACCTTGGTGCTGGTGGTTGTCACTACCTTTGCTAAGAAACTCCACGTTGTGTATTGATCCATCCATACCCAGCAAATCCTGCTGTTGCCTTACTATCTCCTCCAGCAGACGGGAGTGGTTCTTCCGAAAAATACCTGAGGGAGAGACCAGTGAGAATGATACTGCGAGTACATCAATCTATTGAAAGCGCTAAAACTAAAAGATGTATGCAGTGACTCTTTCTCTGATCAAAACCAAAAAAGGTATCACAGCAGCTGATCAAGTGGTGGTTTGATGACACGTGCACTAATGAAATGAAGTCAGTGTCCAAACAAAGTTTCCAGTGATAACCAAGATTTCTTTTCTTTTCTCTCTGTTGTTCTCACATTTCAGCACAGCACAGTCAAAAAACTGTGCGCTCCTGTGATCAGTTACACCCGAGTCTGATCACCTAGCCGAGTCAAATAACCCTTGCTACAACTGTGCATGGCATCACTTCCTCCAAAGTCCGCCAAAATAAAACATGAATGTAAAATGGCTCTGCAATGTTGCAATGTATGCAATGTTTTTTTTTTTTTGCACCAACATGCTGAACCTCAAGATGAAACCTCAGATCTGACTCTGGATTGATTACATGTAGTTCTACTGTACTCAATCAGAGCAGTAGCTTTTTCTAAAGTATGTAAGTACCTAATGAAGTAAGTAAGTACCTTCTATTCCTTTTGACCATTATCTACTACAACTAGGCACATTTTTCAAAGAAGGCTGCCTTGCTAAAGATGCATCAGGGAGAAAAGAGAGCATGCAGAGAAAAAAACTAATAAAGATTCAGAAAATGACATAACAAAGCTTTACTTGCATTATGTGATCAGACAAGAAACACCAGCTCTTTCTGGTTAGATGACATTGTTGCAGGTAGTAATCAAGTTTATCTGAGCTTTTTGGGCTCTAATGTGAACACATCTAATGGCCTGGAGCCAGGTTGACAGTGTTTTAGAAGTACCAGCTCAGACTTCAGATAAACAAAATAAATCTGATGCGTGCTTTAGCTCTTGGCCATTTTAAACCAACTGTGGTACAACTAATTCTGGGTATATTGAGACTTTTTTTGATAACAAAAGAAGGAAAAAGGAAAAATGTCTAACCAATGGCTCAGTCCCATTTACCATTTTACTTGGTCTTAAGTTAGCCTGGGGGAGGAGATTGATTAAAATGTGTAAAACCGACTTGCAAGACTAGACCTACACAACGGACAATTCTCAGTGTATAATCACAGGGTATTACGTGCGGAGGGATGTTTATGTTTCTGTTATTATAAATTATGGTCATATAAGTTTTGAGAAAGTCAACCAAACATGTCAAGTCAAACTAATCGAACGCTGAGGGATGTGTGAAAGGTAAGACAACACAGTAGCAGACGTTACTGAGGAGTTTCGCTGTCACATGGAAATATCTGGCAATCCTACGGGTGTGAATTTCTGATCTCGTTGTTCAACCCACTGGGTTGAAACTCGTTGACAAACTCGTGTAAATTCGTAGGTCTTAACTAAAACAACATCAACATGACGGCAGATGTGAGTTACACAGCAGCGAGCAGTCCGTCAGTAGCAGCACAGGGGTGGCGTTAATTGTTTACCGTGATTGTCAAAGACGCTGACATACGAAATGCCGACAGCCATACACCAGACCACTAGGTTCGCGATGTCCGTGTAGCTTGGCTCTTCATCCGCTACCAACAGGCCGATATGGACCGGCAGCTTCTCCATGGACTGGCCGTCGGAAATACACCGTGATCGGCGACCAACAGCGTGCTGTCTAGATACCGGGTCAGTGTGGGCATCGGGGTTGTGATTTAACTTAATTTGGTGATCCGGAAACCCAGCCAGGGCTGCCGGTAGCTGCAGTGACGCCATCGCCCGTTCCCACAAACGGTCCTTCCAGGTCCGAAGCCATACACGGAGCCAGGAGACGAACGCTCTGTTGACGTGGACCAACAACAGCAAGAGTCGCCATAACAAGCCGTACAACAGCGCCATTAGCGCCGTATTCCTATGGGTGAAGTATTAAAGAATGGCACTCAAATAGAAACCCTCTCACAAGCACTGTCCGCTACATCCGCTTCAGCGGTGCTTACAGTCAACTCTATCAGCCGCCATCTTCCTCTCTCCTCCTCCTCCTCCTCCTTCTTCTTCTTCTTCCTCCTTCGGTCTGGCGGCGGGCAAACATCGTTTCAGTGCATTACCGCCACCGACTGGTTAGGAGTGTAGAGGTTCCTATGATCGGGATGTGTACAACTCTCAATCAAAAGAACAATATCGAATGCCCTCACTTACTGAATCACTTCGCAACGTATCAGCTAGGCTACCTTAAACCGTTGCCTACTATTTGCCTCCTTTGTATTTCATATTTTCTACAGTGACCTAGGACATACATGCTCCACTGTTTCTTCATCACCACAATAGTTCCAGCTATACCTGTGTTGTGTTTCCCTGTTTTGTTCTCCTAATGGTGATTTCAGGATGTGGAGCGTCTTCATGTCCTGACTTTTGATTTTTCCACCTCTTCAATCCTTACATTTTACTTTGAAGGATTTATACTTTTCCTCATTATTTCCAACAACAATTCAGTCCATTCCTTAAGATTGGTCTATAGTGAAAGCCTGTTCAGTCAGGAGTGATAATGGCAACAACATCAATTCTGGCCATACAGGAAGAGGACACAGGTTTGTGTTGACATCAAGGTTCATTCAAGACTGCCTTGAAAATACATTCAGCTGTATGAGGTCTAAAAATCCTGTACCAACTCCAGTGAAATTCCATCATGCTCTCAGGATCATACCTGTGGGGCAGTTCCTCACCACCGTCAAGTCAGGCAGCTACCAGGAGGACGACAAAAGCTTTTTGGCAGACTTCCTGGACAGAGTGGAGCAAAATGTCACTCCATCAGTTTGAATGGAACAACTGACAGTGGTGGACAGAGCAGCAACTGACCTAACAAAGACTGAAAAATGCATACTCTCATCTTGCAGGCTACATTGTCCACAGGGTCATCAAGTTCGCCAGCATCTGTGAAAAATGCAAAACTGCAACACAGTACAGTGATGACAATCCTGCAGGAGAAAACAGTATGTTGTTAAAGTTTAAAGAGTTCAAGTCAGGTGCCCTTTGCCACCCCTCCAAAGAAGCCTATGATGCCATTCGCCACATCGAGGAACTGTTTAGGACAAAGACTGGTTTCTCCCTCATGGAGCTTCCAGACACAGTGGGTGTGTTGGAGAAGGAAGCTCTGGCACTTTCCAGCAGGCTTCCATCATGCTGTGGAGTAAAAGAAAAGATCATTAGAAGATTTATAAGGTTATGGTTGTGGATTGAAGCAAAAAATACAAAATGACAGGAAAAAAACACTTAAAAGATGGCCATCTTGGAAGCAAGAGCCAAACCAAGAAGGTGAAGAAGAATAGCCTAGGCTCGACATCAGGCAATGCCAGAATAGCTGAAAGTGTTTCGGGACAAAGCCAGCATCACTGCCCCTCCACCTACATAAACCCAGCCACCCTCAGTAATCCCCCACCTACCAACAACACTAATCCTCTACCTACCAGCACCCAGCACCCAACCCACATCACTCCTCCCTCACCATCCAGAACCCAGCCAGCACCAGTAATGCTCGACCTACGAGCACCTAACCATCACTGCTACCACAACACAGCCAAGATAACTATCACTCCCTCTACTGCATCCAGAAAATATCACTGCTTCACCAACTACCAGCCCTTGCTAGGTCACTGCT
>OMNW01007929.1:15153-39264 GCA_900303245.1 Selene dorsalis
TTAAAGCTGTTGCTGTCTCAGCTTCACACACACACACACACACACACACACACACACACACACACACACACACACACACACACCGCACACACAGAAACAGATGGGTTTGTTGTGGCCTTTGAGCACATCTGTACATAGTGGATGTGTGCTGTATGCATGTTCCAGGACTGTGCTAGCTGAAACACTATGCTACGCTAGATCAGTACACACCTCATCTCATAAAAGACCTGCCATTTCAAAGCTTGGTGACGAATGTTTGTCTAAGACATGTGGCTAATGTTTTGTATGTAATTCTAGTCATTGTCAAGGCCACCAATGGCCCCCGCTATGTGGTTGGATGTCGCAGACAGGTAAGTGCTGAACCAATATACCTTGTCTTTAACAGTGTTAATTTAGCATACAATATGCTGTTCAGTTGAATTATTATTTGAGTTATTATTAATATTGCGTCATATAAAGCTGCAATATTTAAAAATTACAACAAACCAGACCACTGTCAACATTTCAAAACTAGCAGGTAGCCACCTAACTGCAGCTAGTCCACTGACTGACTGAAAGACTGACTCCAGTGTTCAGAGTGTGAACTAGAATCAGTAATTGTCACAATCTCTTTCAGTTGGACAAGTCACAGTTGAAGCCAGGTACCAGAGTGGCTTTGGATATGACCACACTCACTATAATGAGGTAGGCTGGACACCTTGAACCCAAAGGTGAAGATGTTTTGCCTTGATAGTGGATGTCCTGGTGTATGTCTTCCTTCCTATGGCACTGAAGCAGCGTCTTACCACATGTGCACACGGGACAGATTATAACACTGGGGAACAATTTGAAAAAAAAATTCTGTTGAGTTGGATTTTTATGCTGATGAAAACTAAAATTGGCATGCTGATTCCAAAATTGCAGTCAGTTTTTGTCTAGCACGTCAAGTTTTTTCTCCACAGCTTACCCTCCAGATAAGCAAAATTCCACTGATTGGCTGTAGTAAGACTTGCCAGCTGATTAATTACAGTAGCCGTATCCTTTGTAAAAACATAATAGTGTTAAATAAACATTGCAGCCATGCCGGTTTTTTTGATATTTCATTGTATGTCAATATTTGTAAATATAAGTGCAGTATTTTTCATATTTTTTAAGAAACAGGGATCCTATAGTTCAAAAACTTGACATGATAGAGAAAAACTGAGACCAGTTTTGGATTCCGCACCCAAAAATTAGTTAAGAACAGCTGTCAGACCTAATTCAACAAAAATTGTGTTCCCCATTGTAATTAATGGCTGCTGTTAGGATTCTTAATGTAGGAGTCGGTGTTTATTTTGGTTTATTATTTAATGGAGACAATGCAATTTAAGGCTGGGGTAGGGTAGGCAGGATTTGTTTTGAAAACAACCTACAGCTCCCGGTATCTTTGACCAATCAAATCTATTCTGGTCTGAGGGGTTCCTGATTGGTTGAGGGGCTGGCCCTACTTTGTCCTAACAAATCGGGAGGACAGGGTAGGACCAGCCCCTCAACCAATCAGAAACCCCCAGATCAGAATAGATTTGGGAATCTGATCTGGGAACTGTAGGCTTTTCAGGCTGCTGCATACAGAGACATAGAGAAACACTGTGATCACCCCAAACACACAGACCTTTCCTTACTGATAGCTGAATGAGAAAACACAATTTTCTTAAAAAAAAAAAAGTTAATATTTTGTTTTTAAGACAGATCCTACCTACCCCAGCTTTAACAAAACAATCTACTTAAGACAATATGGCACTTTCCTCATTTCCCACATACTTGCAGAGTGTTTACAGTGAGGTGATGTAGCAGAGTGGGAAACATGACCCTTTCTCAACGTTCTCTTCCTGTTCATGTTTCAGATTCGATCTGTGCCACTTGAGAGGAAAAAATCAGAATTGGGCCACTGGAACCTTGTAGTGTAAAGACAGCCAAACAGACCTGCATTCTAGGAGCAAAGTGCTCTGTTAGGACAGTAAGGAATGATGAGGCCTTTCAGATAAGATGGAGCTTTGTCATTAAAAGCCTTATAAGTCAATAGAAGGATTTTGAAGTCTATTCTATATCCTACTCGAAGCCAGTAGGAGAGAAGCTAGAATGGGAGAGATGTGCTCTCTCTGACTAACTCCTGTCAATACCCTCGCTGCAGTGTTCTGGACCAGCTGGAGACTCTTTAGAGATTTTTCGGACAAGGGAGAGTTCCAGTAGTCCAGCCTAGAGGTGATAAATGCATGGACCAGTTTCTCAGCATCACTCTGAGAGAGGATATTCCAAATTTTAGGTATACTGCGCAGGTGAAAGAAGGCAGTCCTAGTCACATGCTTTATGTGGGAGCTGAAGGAAAGATCCTCGTCAAAATTGACTCCCAAGGTTCCTCACAGTTGTGTTTGAGTTCAGGGTGATGCCACCCAAGGTAGAATTCTGAGTAGAAAATGTGTCCCTGAGGACATCCAGGATTTGATGTCTTTCAAGCAATCTTGCAAATTGATGAGGTGGCTTCTATCATCTGGCTCTATCGATAAATAGGGCTGAGTATCATCATCATAACAATGGAAATTGATGGAGTGCTTCCAGATTATATCCCCTAATGGGAGTATGTAAAGAATGAAGAGAATTTGCCCTAAAACAGAACCCTGTGGTACACCGTACAAAACTCTACTGTACTCTGAATGGTCATTGTTAACATTAGCTAATGGAAACCTGTCAGATAGGTATGACTCAAACCATTTTAGGGCAGATCCTTTAATCCCAATACAGTTAAAAAAAAACAACAACAAATTTCTCAGTTTCGAAATACGTACATGCTGTCTGAATGCTATTTTTAATAAAATATGAATATTATACATGTATGTTGGTATGTATGTATTTAGCCTGTCTCCTGTCCTTTCGAAGGTACCTACCCAGGGAAGTGGACCCTCTTGTGTACAATATGTCTCATGAAGACCCAGGCAGTGTCTCCTACTCTGAGATTGGAGGCTTGTCTGAACAGATCCGTGAGCTGAGAGAGGTACAACAAATGCAATTAAATCATGCTAGCCACACTGTTCATGTGTGTATCATGTTAACACAATGTTACATTTGTACTATGTGTCATGAACCAGAGGCTCTCGCCGCATTTGTTTAATGATATGATGTTTGGGCTTTGATTGCATGGTTTTAATGACATGAATAAGAGAGATGATAAATGTTGGTTATTGGTCTGACAGGTGATCGAGCTTCCTCTGACCAACCCTGAGCTCTTTCAGAGAGTGGGTATCATACCTCCAAAAGGCTGCTTGCTGTATGGGCCTCCAGGTTAGTGCTTCAGTGAGATTCTTTATTGGGCTTCATCATAACAAATGACATCCATCCAGTAAGGCTTTAAAAGCTGGTTGGTATAATTAAGTTGACAAACACCCACAAATACACACACCTAGATATAAGAACAGATCAGCAGTGTTGTAGTCAAGACCACCCAACCCAAGACCGGGTCAAGACCAAGACTAGAGCATACCAAGACCAAAACTGAAGGGGTCAAGACCGAGGAAAAATGTAGTTGATTCGGGGACAAGACCAAACCCTTGAAAATGTGGTCAAGAGGAGTACCACAACACTACAGATCAGAAAATCTCACCTGGATGCAGAGCCAAGTGAAGACTGGAAGTGCAATAAAAAGCTTAACTCAAATAAGACATTTATCAAACCACCTGCTCAACAAGCATCTATAGTAGGAGTAAGATTGCTGTCTTTTTCACAACCATGGCATGCTTGTTGAACTGAGTGAATCGCTAGGAAAAGCTGAAATGAAAGCTGTTTTTATGTGAGCCTCACCATGTTAGTTCAACTCAAATCTTAAAGGAGACATATGCATATTTTACTGCTTTTCCTATAGTTTTCATCTTCTTGAGAGAAGAAAAACAGTTGCGATTTTGTTGACAATGACAATAATTGACTATTCGTCAAAACACATAGTCGTAAGATTAACTGTTAGAAAAATAGTTTGTTAGTGGCAGTCATAATGCCCATCATATTTGTCTGAGTACAAAAAGGGAATTTAAACAGGGATTAATTTCAAAGACTAATTTCTAAACATTTGTGAATCTTATCTGAGTGTTTCATGTTAGCCTTTTGAATTTACGCAAATGTAATAATCACTGTTGGACCAGTTCATGTGGTATTGCTGAATGAAACCCCTCTCTGACAGGCACTGGAAAGACTCTTCTTGCCAGGGCAGTGGCCAGTCAGCTGGACTGTAACTTCCTCAAGGTGCGTTTCAGGAGCAGGCTTATGATGCACTGCCACAATGCAGTGCAGTCAGTCAAATGATGGTGTATATTTGTGTGCCGTAGGTCGTATCCAGCTCCATCGTGGACAAGTACATTGGTGAAAGTGCCAGGCTGATCAGAGAGATGTTCAACTATGCCAGGGACCACCAGCCGTGCATCATCTTTATGGATGAGATTGATGCCATCGGTGAGGGACCTAAGACTCTTTTCGTTTCATTTTGAACGTCTGACAGACCCCCCATTAACATTTACGTCCATTCTCGTCTCGTCAACGGAAACTCACACATGTCTCGTCATGTTTTAGTCATCAAAGAGCCATCTCGTCACTGTCTCGTTATCATGATGGGGAAAAAAGGGACGTCAACGAAATAATTTCGTCATTGTTGATGAAAACAACACTGCCTACACTGCAGTGTTTTAAGCATGTGTTTTCTGTAAAGCATCAAAAGTTCCCTGTCGTCTCAGTGAGTAAAATATGATTGTTAAAATTAGCTCCATTTCAGTTTGCAGGTTCTAAACAGAAGGAAGCAGCTTCTTTGGCCAGACTTAAAGCTGTGAGCACCGAGCTAAGTAAACTCACCTCAGCAGAGTTACTTCAGTTTAAATAAAGAGTGACATCAGTTACATACTTGATTTGTACTGGTGGAAAATATCACAGATCACAATAACGGAGAGTTTGGAGTTAATGAAAGGCTCATGGTGAAGGTGATGTGGTTATGGTGAGCTGCTTATCTACCCGTTTCAGCTACAGCTGATCCAGCATATATGTTGTGTTACTATAGTTCTTTTGAAGGCTACTGTTGGTAGTAACCAGTTTTCAGAGAACAAAATTCCGATTGACACTTAAGAAGTTCTAATCCATGTCACATCCCTTCAAGAACTTTGTGTTGCCTGGCTGACAGTGGTCAGACATTTACAATCCAGTACAACTTCAATCCAGTGACATCCAGTGACTTCAAGCTTCACAGGTTCTCTACTACCCCTACCAGATGAACCTGTTGCTGGTTCTGGGCTAGTTCAAACCACAGCATGAAGTGTATATTACCAAGTCTGTCAGTGTGGTTTTCCTTTCTGTTTGTGTAGATGTGAGTCAAGATGAATTACACAGTACAGTCAAATACAAGTGGAAGTGGAATCTGAACCAAGCTGAGATGCGAGATATAAGAAACTATGCTTCTGCTCCAGTTGTAAACAATCCTCTGTTTTCAAAATGGATTTATAAAGGCCAAAATAAGAAAGATAGATAAGAGTGGTAAAAAGCTAATGAGCAGATTAATTGGCTTTTGCGAAAAGCACAATATTATATGATGACTCTGCAAGTTCAGTCGGCGTCAGTGCAGTCTGTCAGCATGTGAATGACACAATACATGACTATAACCCCTTTAATCCTCAATAGTCTCCTGTTAAAAAGAGCATAGCACTTTATTTTGTACTTAGGTGAGCAGGCAGCGGTGATGTGGAGCCTTGTTTAAAGATGAATAATCTTAAAGTACACAGTAGCGTTAATCCTGACCCTCCCAGCTGCTGTGATAAGATGATGTAGTCTGACTGTTTGATCGGTGGATTCTGCACAGCCATCAGCCACTTCTGCTGATACTGATAACTAATAAAAAGTCCTCTCAACACTGATTAATCACGTAATGTTGTGTTGTTCCCTGCAGGGGGCCGTCGTTTCTCTGAGGGAACCTCTGCTGACAGGGAGATCCAGAGGACTCTGATGGAGGTAATGGCAAGGCAGTTTTAACAAGTATAGCCTGTTTTTACGAATAGTTTGTCTCAGAGGGCTTTACACAGCATCATGACAACACCATCTGCCCTTGAACCCTCACATCGACTGAGGAAAAACTCCCAAGAAAACCCTTGACAGGGAAAAATTGGAGAAACCTCAGGGTGAGCAACAGAGGAGGGATCCCTCACCCAGGGCAGACGTGCAGTAGATGTTGTATACAGACAAGAAAAGGTGAAGTTTTTCATGTGATTGTAAATGCGTATGGTCTGCTAAAATGGTGCATTCATGTTCCCTTGGTAAAATATCTTTGTTGATATTTGTTTAGCCTCTTGACAAGTCTACTGATCCCTACATCACACCCGTCCACCTTAAGACCTCAGTTGTTGGTGCACGCACAGAATAGCTGTAGACTCATACCCCTGTAGAGCATCCTGTCTGGCCCCCCCTCCCTGTAGCAGCAACAGGAATACCAGTTTAAACACAGAGGTAAATGGATGTATATGTGTCCATCCTGTCAGCTTCTGAACCAGATGGATGGCTTCGACACACTGCACAGAGTCAAGATGATCATGGCCACCAACAGACCTGACACCCTGGACCCCGCGCTGCTGCGGCCTGGCAGACTGGACCGCAAAATTCGTAAGACCTGCTTCTGTTGATCATTAGCTTGTCAGCTCTTTGCAACCACAATCAACAAAATCAATGTGCTATTGTATTCTTCAGACATCGAGTTGCCCAACGAACAGGCTCGTCTGGACATCCTCAAGATCCACTCCAGTCCCATCACCAAGCATGGAGAGATAGGTCAGTGAATCCACCATGTCCTTTGTCAGTCATCCTCCATCAGCAGCTCATCACACACGTCGGTTAGCCTCTGTAGCATCACTAATGAGCTTCTTGAGCCTCAGCACCTGCAAGCAGACAAGCAGATTGAGTGCAGATGGGGGTGGATGGATCAATAAATTGATTGATCAATCTTGTAATTAAATTTGTCCATGAAAGGGGAACTATGCAAGTCCAGTTGCTTTGCCGTTGTTTTGCTAACCCTCCTCCAGGCCATGTGCATTTTTCAATCAGTACATTAACATGCACAGCTAAGTCGAGCTATACTCATAGCTCGATTTGAGCGTCTCATCGGAGTTCTGTCCTTGTCTCAGTTAACATGCAACAGGAGAATCGAATAACCAACAGTGTCCGCCTCCTCAGCATAGGTGTCGTTTCAGCAGGTTCCTTTCTTGTCGACTTTTTTGTCACCTTGTAAATAACTGCTCTGCAATTCACCACCATGCCACTAGGGGGGAGTGGCTGTGTGGTTGTGTGCTTTCGGTCACAGTAAACAATGGCAACCAAGGTGGAGCGGGTGTGTTTGGAGATGGAGCTCATCAATATTGAAAAACAAATGCTTTTATTGCAAATGTTGAAGCGCAGGTGACGGAGAAGACATTTGTGCAGGTGGTCTGTATGACCAATAAACCACTCGAGGCTTAGAGCGGGTGAATTTACCACACTGGTTCGCCCACTGAGGAACCTGGATGAAAAGGAAATGACATTCTGAGTGGACCAATCACAAACCTTGCAGTTTGTATCACCACGACGCGTAGTTAGGAATTTTTTGGAGGTGCACGTCAGGCTACAGCGTAGAGGTCTACTTAGGCTGTCGACATGACACGCAACCATAAACTAAGCTTAAGGAGACGTCTGGTAATAGTCGGACTAACACGTTTACATGCACTTCAGTTGTCCAGTTAAAGGAGAAGTTCCGTTTTTTACAACCTGGACCTTATTTCTAGCATAAAATACGTTCATTTACTCACCCGAACAACTTTGGTGTAACTTGGAGTCCTTCGGAAGATATTTAGATCCACTCGCGATCTACATATATCCATATAACGGGAGTTGTTGGGGCAACGATGCAGCGTCTAAATAAGACATTATCTGCTGTGAAACTCCTTCATTTCACCAATATGTTGTTATGAATCACCAGCACTATTCCCCCGTGAGCTCGGAGCGGCTCGGAGTTGTGTTGTTATTGTCACCCGGGGTTTTTTACACGGCTTTTCACTGACCTACGACTTCGGCAGTGGCACGGAAGTGACGTCATCGAGGTCGTAGGTCAGTGAAAAGCCCTGTAAAAAAACGTTATATGGATGTACATAGATTTTTTTTTCAACTCTCATGTAAACATACTGAATGAAGCTGGTAAGAAAGCAAACAATAGAGCGGTGAATAACGTAATTTATCATATACAGTGTTATTTATCACATAATGTACATATACACGTGTATATTTGGGTAGTCTTATCATCATTACGGGTTACGGGACGCATTTGTGTTGCGGTGCCGCCAAGATGAGAGCTGGGACACAGGGGCAGAGGCGCTGATCTTTCAAGGTTGGTTTTAGGCCAAGAGACACTACGTGGAAGGCAGAGAGCCTCTATTCTCTCTGTAACAAGTTACAAGTCATTTATCTAACATCACAATTTCTCTGAAGCTGTTTAATTAAGGTAAAAATGTAGCACAGTTCAGATAAAAATCCCGTAAGGTTCCTCTTTAATAAACCACTTTCTTTAGCTGAGGTGTTGCACAGTCTGCCCAACCTGATACACAGGACACAGGCAGGACTCGGAGCAGTATTTGAAGTCAGCTGTTTACAGAATGACCAGGTACAAAGCCAGAGCAGTCCTTGTGGAGGGGATTGTAGGAATGCTGATAATGATCTAATCTGTCAACAGGTGGTAGAGCTGAAACAATGTAAGCCTCCTTGATATTTGCATGCAACAGATGAGGTATCTCATTTTGCCTAGTGGGAGTCATATGCAGTGACATCCAGTCCCCAGTTGTGCAGTGAATGTACCAGGGCACTGGGGGTCCGTACTTTTTTCTTCTAATACTTAAAGAGGAACTATGCAAGTCCGGTAGCTTTTCCGCTGTTTTGCTAACCTTCATCCAGGCATGTGCATCTGTTTTTAACGAAGCCAGTGAAAAAAGCAATCCATGGAGCACTGGATAACATTACAATGATATGATGTTTATATTTGTGTTAGTCTTAACCATCATAAAGGAAAGGTTACGGGTTACGAAACGCGTTTGTGTTGTGGTGTGCAAACACTAGAGTTGGGACATTGGGGTGGAGGCCATGTGCTGCACTGATGTTGCAAGGTTGGTTTTCAGCCCAGAGACGCCAGGTGGAGGAGAGACCCTCCATTTTCCCTCATAACACGTTACAAGTCATTTATTTAACCACCACAATTACTCCGAAGCTGTTTAATTAAGGTAAAAATGTGGCATAGCCATGGGAAAATCCTGCATAGTTCCTCTTTAATGAAAAAATTAGTCTGGAACATCAGATGAATATAAACACCACCCAAATCCTTATAAACATTGTGTTGCCCCTGAGCAAAGCACTAAACCCCCAACAGTTCTAGTGGAGCGGCTCTGTGGTGGCAGGTCAGACCGTCACAGACTCTGCTCTGCCTTGTTGTAATATGCTGCTCTTCCTGAATGAATTATCAGCAGCTGCTCCCACACTGGGCAACACCGGAGGCTCTGTCTTTGTCATCATATGATCTCACCTGAGTCTTATACCAGCTGCAGTGTAGAGCACAAATTGTGGTGAACATGGATAAAATGAAAAGAGATTATGGTTTATGTGATGTAGGAGAGTGGAAGGAGTGGTTGGACAGTTGTGTGAACACAGAAGTTTTCCTCTGCTTGTTTTCAGATTTTGAGGCCATTGTGAAGCTGTCAGATGGCTTCAATGGAGCTGATCTAAGAAATGTGTGCACAGAAGCAGGTGGGATGGTCTTTCATAATTATCATACAGTCCATGTTATCCATGAATAGCCATGACCAAGTGTCCATTTGCAGGTCTGTTTGCCATCCGCTCTGACCGTGAGTATGTCACTCAGGAGGACTTCATGAAGGCTGTGAGGAAGGTGGCTGATTCAAAGAAGCTGGAGTCCAAGCTAGACTACAAGCCTGTATAAAGCCACTGTGTCATTGCTTTTCTATACCTGGTGTTTTCATTGCTTTGTCCTGGATTAGCTGTGTTTTCAATTTAAAGGACAGAAACAACCCGTTGTTTGTGAAAGGCCACATTAGAAAGAGTATATTATCCCAACAGTAACTTCTGTTTTCACTTGTTAGTCTGATTCTGGCATCCTACACGACCCTTGTATAAATGACTTCCATTTACTGAAATATACTCATACTTATGTCATACATTCTGTGTTTGTCTTCTTTTTCTTCAACAATTTCAGGTAAGGATGTGGTACTGTGAAAAGGCGGTGGCTTTATTTCCCCATAAATTGTCAAATCTTCATCAAATTCACGTTTGACACACGCACCGTATAGGTGCGGCCTTCTGTGGTCTCACACACAGATGTCCTCTTGTTCTGGGGCTCTGGCTCTACCTGGTGGAAGCAGTTTAGAATTCATAATAAAGATTAGTACATCCTTGCTGTGTTCCAAAAGCGGTTTGAGTTTCCCTCCTTGACTTGCCCTCAACCCTTGGTAATACATCACACGGAGGCCACTTGGAGAGCGGGGGAGGAGTGGAAGAGATGAATTGAACGCACTTGCCCTCGTTACGGTCTACGGTCCCGACAATCACAGGTCGAAAACAAGTCGTTGGCGTAGCACTGTAATGCCTCTGATAATAAGAAATACCTAATGGACCGGCAATGGACCAGAACGGCCACAATGTAATTGTAGGAGCCAAAATGTGCATTTGAATTTTTTCTTATAGCTCCCTTTTTTGTGTTGTGCAAGCCCATTCCTGTCTCCCTCTTGTGGCCAAAGGGGCCACCCACCTATCCTTTATCTACAGGGGGTGTTACCTGAGAACGTGTGGCCCGAGCAGGAAGTGATGGTCTTTGACCTAACAACCAAGCCAAGCAAAAGAATCCTTAGTTTATCTTAATAATCCTGCATTATATGGACATTATACAACTTCTGAGCTTTGTATCATCTTTTGTCTTCATTAAATCCCTCAATATTGTTGGACAACTTTCTCATCTGGACCTTGTTTTTGTTTTACTTGGATGTTTGAGTCAGCCTCTCCAGCTCGGCCACCAGTGGTTATCGATGGGAAAACAATAGGACAAAGGAATAGCCGCTGTAAAGTAATGATGTGACCGTTTTGATTCGGCTGCCAAAAAAAAGCAAAACAAGCCGGGGGGTCTGGCCGATTAACAGTGAAAATACAATAATAAAGGTAGGCTACTCCAATAATACTCTTTCTCCCTGTCTCTTTCTCTCTCCTTCACTGAGGGTGAGCTCTGCCTCATCAGACCCTGTAACCCACAGAAACAATCCTGATTAAAATGCCTTATTAAACTACACATCAACACAGGCAACTCAGTAGATATGAATATGAAATGATAAAAAGGCTCTTTAGACAGTTTTTGTGACAAGTTATTGTAGGTTTCTACTTACACTTGTAGATTGTTAACTCTGACATGTTGGCACTGGTAAAGCAGTCTAATCAAATGTTTACCTGGCCCATTTCATTCATTTTCTTCTTTGGTGGTAAACAACCAGCGTTTGAGGTTCATTCACTGCCAACCCAAAGATGTATTTTTCTTGCGCCATTGCAATGCATTGTGGTTGATATACAGCTCTGGAGTGACCATTGATGCTGACTCGCTTCCTCAACCCTCCAAGGGTCGATCTCACCAAGTTCACTTAAGCTTTTCGGAGAAACGGAACAACACTTACAATGGCGGCAGGGATTCCCCGAGGGCAAGTGAGCAAGGGTGACTCAGCCCGCTATTGGAACGCAATCCTTGTCTGATAAGATGTTATATATCCCACATTTTGGACATTTCCATTAAACAACAGCTCAAGCATATAAGTCGAAAAAAAAATTAAGATATGTATTTAAGAAATAACCTGTGGACTATATACCTTTATATATAAACCTTTGTTGATAGTGGGTCATATACAAGTAAGACTACTTGTACATGAAATTGAAATTGAATATTGTACCAGGTAAGAATACATATTGTGATAATGGTATAATTCAAGAGTGACAGAATATGGCTATATGATGTTGTTAAAGAGTCTGATGGACAACAGGATCAAGATAGACATGGTCTCACATGGTGCCACATTCATACCTGAATGCTGAAAGCGTTTGAACAGCAGTGTTCAAGCCTTATCAAGCTGCTTGGTGTTACATGGTACAACACTGATCATTTTTCAGTTTCATGCAGCCCTAATGGAGGGTTTTTTTTCCCCACATATTTGTTAAGGTGACCAGAGTCCTGAAATCAAATCTTCGTTAAAATATCCAATGTCCGCATGGTTTCATATTTTTTTGACCACGGTAAGTGCTGAACTGTAACACACCATGGCTGGAGTCATGGTGAATGGGGATTTTTCAGGGAGCATCAGACTATTTGAAGGACCCCATCCCACCTGGACAAAAAGGTTTGGTTCTAAGTGTTATATCATCAAAGAAGATATTTAGTATAGGGTTACTGTTCTACTGATTGTGTTTAGATCCACACCTGGTTATGTTAAAAAATATCTGAGGCTGTATGAAAGGTATTTTAGGGTATTTTAATTTAAGTCACTTACCCTATATGTTATAGGTTTTGTGATGTGACTGCACATTGTAACTTCAGTTCACCAGCTTGTCATCTGTTCATCCATTACTTTAATGTGCAACCTGCTCCTTAGGGACAAGTGAGGAGCAGGTCCTCTCTTTTACCCATCACATCCTTACGTGGGTTCAGTATACAGTCTGCTAAATGTTCAGTGGCATTCATGATAATTTAAATGACATCTCTCTAAAAAGTAAACCTTTTATTTATATTTTTTCAAGTCAGTGTATTAAATAAAAATACTTGGATTCTGTACTGACCAACCTCTTAAGTGGTACAAATTTATTTTACTTATGGGCCAGGCAGCGTAAGCTGCCAGGAACCTATTGTTATTGCTAATATTATTATTCTTCCTAGAAAATCTTACTTCCCATATATGAAAAATCACCTAATTTTGCTCAAAGGTCGAGTCCCATGCCAGATTTACTCAACTCCAAGCCCATGTCAACATTCCTCATGGGGAGGAGCATAATAAGCATCTAAATTTTAAAACTTTTAAAATTCTTAACAAACCAACCGTACATGCAACAGTTTTGCAACTTACACTAAAATGTAGCCCCAATACTTTCGAAAGTTTCGTACATTCAAACTTAGTACAAATTATGAAGTCCATCACTCTTTTTCAAACACTGTAAAACTTATTAAACCTTTCTTGCCCCACAATTTTTGCCTAGTCAACACCTGTATTTTTTATATTTGAAAAATTGAGCTTACAGTGCATGAAAACATTTGACTGTAAACAGTACTGTAAACGTATACCAGCCAATTCTTGCTAAATACATTTTCAATCTTCCTGAAAAAATTGACAATATTTTGGAGTCGTGGTTGATGAAGTTTGGCAAATATCAGAGTTTCATCTCAAATACTGAATTTTTGAAAACATTTTGAATTCTGCTCTTTTGGGAATAATTGCAGTCAAGGTAAGAATGGCATTTTTAAACATCAGATTTTCTCTTATAAAGCAAAACACTTATCGTTAAAGACAAATTACCAACATTTCCATGCTGTCAAGATACAATTTATGTATTATCAGATTTTTGTCTTGATAACAGAATTTTTGACATTTTGACAATTTTTGAAATCTGCCTTGACAACTGCTGCCTGGCTGATGACTGTCTGAGTCCATGTGTTAAGCCACAGACCAGATCTCGCTTATAGCCAATTAGCTCAATGAGTTAAAGGATAATTCTTGGTGTCAGAGGTTGTGAGTTAAAGCCTCAGCTAAGGTAGATTGGACATTGTAATGCCGATGTTCTTGTTGTCTCCCTATTTTGTCTCGTTACTCAAATTGCCTAAATTTGTCCAAAATTGCCTGGCCCCCGGCTAATGCTGCTTCGCAGCTTTGATTAATTTTATGATAGGCTTATATGTTGTCTGTCTGTTGTTTCTCAGTTGCTCACTGCATTGGTAACATAAGTTTATTCATAACCGATGACTATACATTGAAACTGTATGGATCCAGTGGGCCGAATAAATACATGCCAACTGCTTCACCATATTCTAACCACTTCACATAACCACAACGAGACCAGGCAGTATTCAAAGTTCACTAAGTCTGTATATTTTTTGGGATTTTAGTTTTACCTCTTTTGTCAAAACCTGAGCTTCCACCTGTTCCACCAACACAAACGTGTTTAGTGTCAATATAGACTGTACTGAATTCTTATCATAGCTTTTACCTCATTTATTCACTCTTCGTGTCCTTGCATGTACATAATATTCATACAGCTATTAGTATTGTTAGTGTGTATATGCTAGCAAATGTATGCCAATATTTATACTGTATTTATTTTAGCATGTTCATATCCATCTTCACTATTCATTATACACACCACAGGCTTAACTTGTATGAATATAAAGAATTTGCATGACCGAAACAAATTGCCATGACCAAGTGTGTGTGTATCACGACCAGAATTCCAGTCGTCTTCCCCAGTGATGAACCAGCACCCTGCTTTCTCTTCTGTATCTAGAATCAGCAATCACAGTTCAGTAACACCTTGGACATATGGCATAAAAGATATTGTCCACATAATATTTTGCACATCCTGCCCAAAAGCAGTTCTGCCATTCCAAAACACTTTTTTTGCATAGTCCTATTTTAAGTAGCGTTGTGTTGATCTTTTAATCTACGTATCTTTTAACCTTTATTTTTACTTAGTATAAATACATTTATTGTCATCTACACCAAACATCAAACCTAATATCTTTCAAGTGAAAACCTATCCATACATGGTCTATATCACTTACCTGTGCAGGGTCGTGAGGAGGCTGGAGCCAATTCCAAGTGAAAACCCACCTGGCAATAAACTTACACTTGATTCCTGTGAACCTAATCTGTACATGGACACATAACAAACTGTGTGTTATCTATATCCTTTACACACATACGCACAACTCTGAAACTGATCAGGTTTCAGTTTTAAATCAGGCAGGAGTAATTCAAGCTTTCAACTCAACATCTGTGCTGGACTGGCTACAGATGTGACCACATGAAGCAGTGCATGTATATCCACAGCAGAACTGTTACTGGTTACACATCCATATTGCTCAGATTCAGCAGTAAGTGCGAGTGTGCAGGTTGTGTTGTCTACAGCTGATGTTACAGATAATGGATCTCTTTAGTCCAATGTAATATTTATGTTCATGGAAGCTGTATGTAAAATTACTCCATCCTGATGGAGTCAGGAGCTGTGGGGGTTCTTCAGTACAGACAACTGAGATACTGCATGTTATAAATGAGATGACGTTTGGTGCGTCAGTGTGGAGTCACTCATCTGCAGCTGGTCCCCATGTCAGTGCAAAGGACTCAAGAACAAAGGCCCTGCAGATGGGGCAGTGCTGGAGGTGCAACACACAGCTGTCACACACACAGGTGTGTCGGCAGGGCAGCAGCACTTTGTTCACTGCTGCATTCTGACAGACCACACAGTCTCTGCTCATCCCCTCCAATGAGCTCTCGTCCTCTTTCAACACCAGACTCTGCTCCACTCTGCAGGCCTCCTCCGTGGCTTCAGTGGGTGTGGGAGTCTGCTCCGAGTCAGGAGGCCCTGAGGCCCCCCCACTGTCAGCTGACATGAAGAGAGGCTGCAGAAGACAGGAGGTAGAACTCTAACACACAATGACAACTTCTGATTGTGACAGAAGCAGAACATGTCCTACCTTTAACTCATACATGCTCCCCTGGGAGGTGAGGAGGTACTGGAAGAGAAGCCGTGCAGAGATGCTGTATTTGTCATCGGGAACATGAATAACTGTCACACTGGACACCTGAAAGAGGAAAGACAGCACAATGACTTTTTCTCTCCTTTTGCTGAGAGATCTCTACACACAGTAAGTGTGACAGGATTTGAGCTGTAGTTTCAGTATTGATGAGATGCAGATGTGAGTGTGGTTAACTGAACATTGACTTCACCGACATCAGGTCAAACTGGTGATGAAGATGACTGAGACCAGACAGAGAAGAAATGCTGAATGGAATTAGCTGGGGGACTGAAGTCAGTGTAATGTGTACACAATCACACCTATTCAGTTACGTATCTGATTGAACAACAAACAGGAGACGCTCAAGTGGACTCACAATGTTGTACGCGTCTCTAGCTTCTGGCTCTGCTAGTGTCAGCACAGCCACAAGAGGGTAGCGTTCCCTTGGCAACCGCCCAAAGTCTGTGATCCCCTGCTCAGCAGGAATCTTTGTGTGGTGTTCTTTACCATCTTCATTGGTGACACTGGGTGGCTAGAGTCAAAGAGGTTAACCAAGGAGTTACTATAGGTACATTGAATGTCAGCTAAAAGAGAAGATCTCGGCCATCAGGAAGCACTGTGATAATATAAATGTTGTTGATGCTTATCTGTGGACTGTCAGCATAAGGAAATATTCACCTCAAAACTTCCAACACTATCACTATTCTGCCTTCCAGGCAGTTATATTTTGTCAAACAGTGTTTTTGTTATTGGTCTGGCACCCTCTACTGGGTAGCAGTGTAATTGCATAGTTTTTTCAAAAACAAAGCACATGGTGAAGAGTTCAGCCAAGCTAGGACATTCAGCTGATGCTATCCTGTTTTTGTGCCTGAGGAAACATTGTCCTTTCACTCCATGTTCGCATACAATAAAGGAGGTAGAAAATTTGCATCCTGAATCCTGACCTGAATTGGAGTTTGGCAAGCTGTCAAATTGAGGTTGTAACACCTCAAAGAGGACGGTATAATCACACGGACACAAACTGGAAACCTGTGGTTGAAAACACAAAATAATCTCCCTCCTACACTTTATCCTCAACCTGGATTGAGAACATCATTAGGTTAAGTAAAGGTACTAAGAATTCATGATGATGTGGGAAAAGACACTGCAATGCAGAGAGAATGTGAGATTTTATCTGGAGGATAAATTCTCCTTTCCTAACCAGAACAAAAACTAAATAAAAAACTGGAAAAATCAATATACTTGTATTCATGACTCAAAACTGTAGAGATTTTTAACAGGAGATGTATGCATTAATGATGGGCTTCAGTCAGTCAGACAAAGACTTACATCACTTCCAGATTGTGTCACAAACATAAGACAGGAGCTCTGTTGTTTCTACATTACGCAGGTCTGCTGTGGTTGTGTTAAGCCTGAGACACTGTACAAGGCAGTTGGTAGAGAGGGTGCTAAAAGGTGATATTCTCCCTGTAAGATTAACTGCTTCCTTGCAAAGAGGAAAGGATACTGGAAGCTTTGGCAGTGGTGGTAGCACAGGTGCAGGGCCCTCTGGAAATCCTCGGGGGTGGTGAGACTTAGGCCATGCTGGTGAGCCTGCATGGCTCCTTGCAGGGCACTGACCTCACAGCCCCAGAAACAGCTCAAGATACAAGGTTCCAGACAGCTGGGTCTCACTAATGCACCATCTGAAAGGGAGTGTTTGCTCATGTCATTGTGGCTGGGGACATAAAGAATGAGGGTGCAACTAACGCTCTATAGAGAGTGGAATTCAAAACTCTGCTTATTTACAGCTGATTGGTTGGTTCACTGGTAACTCTTGGTTTACATTGCCCTGATTCAATTACAGTCAGTCTTACACTAAAAAAGGAGAAATGATGACACATAAACACACACTTTCACTCCAGGTTAGGCTAACTCCAACCTTCTACCACTGAGTATGACTGTTCTCACCTGTGACAGATGCCACTCCAGAGCCCAACTCCAAGGCAAAAGGATTGGACACCTGCATCATTTGCTTCTCTGGGGTTGGTAGGATAAACTCTGTCTCATCGGAGCTGCGAAGAATCACTGGGACATCAAAACCAAACCTGGGGGGCAGAGACAGTGTACATAAGTTCTGCACCACTCTCATCTTTACGTTCTGTTTATCTGACCCACTGTGTATGTGCTTGTTATGCTGTGGACATCTACAGTGAGAGGACGGACTGTCATTAAGTGTTGTGAGGCACATTCCGGAACTCTCTAATGCCTCGTACGTTCACCACGCTAATCAATCCACAAAAATGTTCACAAAGCCAGGTCTGGTTTAAATCAGGATACCAGACCACGATACCAGACTGATACCGAAAAAAGATGCATCACATCATGTCACGTATGTCTCAACTGCTATTGTGTACAATGGTCACCTGCAGCTCACAGAAGTCACAGCACTACCATTGTATTTTTTAATAGAATAATCATTTATGTTCACATTGTATTTTAACCTGAATAAATGTTGTGGATGAGCTGAGACAAATGCTTTAAAAACTGTTTACTGTGGGACATTATGACAAAACGCCAAATAAACGCAATTTGTTACAGTAAGTTAAGGCGTCAGGCTGTTGCTGCTGCACGGACTTTGGCTAAGCTAATTGAGCTAAATCTCACTTACCAGCCGAGCACCATGGCAGCGGTAACAAGGAAACACAGAGAAACCACACTAATGTAAAACAGTGGGGAATACTCATATAGGGTTACCAGGAAGACGGCTGCCATTTCATATTATCTGTATTCAGTAGTAAATACTTTATCAAATAATGCCCTGTTAAGCTCTCTACACAGCAGCCATGACATTACACGTCATACCGTACTACGGTGGCCGAAATGGTACTAGTGCGCGAGAAAACCTGGGTTTATTTCACATGATTTACATTTTACAAAAAAACACCCAGGTGCTGCCACAGTAGAATGTGTTGATCTGAAATCTTTCACTATTTTATATTCAGTCGGCATCGTCCATAGAAAAAGAAACAAATTAGTCAAACTAGAGTTGCACAATAGAGAAGATCCACTTTACAGACTAACTTCAAAATAAAAGCCGTCTGTAAACCTAATCTTGAAATAACGGCCAGGGGTTGCTAAACTCTTAAGTATACGAGTAAAATCTATGTGCCCCATTATACTTAACTGATATATAGTCTTCTTATACCATGCTCTGCATGATATTGTCATATCTACTGTGGCTCCTGCTTGCGAATATGGAGTTTATTTTGAATGTTTAAATAGGATGTTGAGCCGATGGCATGGAGCTGAGATTACCTCCTAGCTTGGTTTGTATCGTTCATTGATCATCTAAGCAGTCATCGCGAAAACCGGGGACGGCGTTGTGACCAGGCGGGGACGCGGCAGCTTCATGTTCCGTTTAAACAGTCTAGACTCGTGTGTTTTATCTGTAGCGATAATGTTGAGAGATATGGTGGGGATGGTGGGGACATATGGACATACAGATGTTTGCAGCTGTGAAGGAAGAAGCCGTTGATCTAGTAACAGTGTGGCGGTCGGGCACCGATGGACTAAGAGCAACATGACAGAGAAACCGCCTGTCCGCCAGCAGAGTTCGGAGAACAACTCACTCAGCAGCAGCGAGTGGGACATGGCTAACGATGTGTTTGTGTCCGGCTACGACGACATTCCACTGGCAGACATTGCTGCGGCCGGGGACCTGGCGCAGCCCGGTTTGGACAGACACCTGCCGCTGCTGCCCCAAGATGGCATGATGCTGGGCCTGGCTGGGGAGGAATACTCAGGCTCATCGTATCTGGACATTGAGTCAAACTACACCGAAAGTGACGGGAACGTCACAACCAAGAAACGCATACGGTCCAATAGCTCCCGGCACCGTGGGGACATAGTCACGGAGCTGGGGCCAGAGGAGGTGCGGTGGTTTTACAAAGAGGACAAGCGAACGTGGAAGCCATTCGTCGGACACGACTCTCTAAAAATCGAGATCATCTATCGGAAATTCTGCGAGCTAAATCCCAATAATGTCAAACCCCCTGCCGATCCTGCTGAGTCCGAGGTTAAAGATGCTGTCAGCCCCGATGAGGTGCAGCCGGAGAGCGTGGTCGTTGACAGCAGCACTGTCCGGGCGGAACCGTCCATACAGCGTGGCGGAGGGCAGCAGCGCTCAGTGTTAGAGGAGACGAAGGACCTGGACGACATCAGCGTCAGCGTGGAGGCAGTGTGTGTGAGAGGGGGTCTCTATGAGGTGGATATCCGAGAGAAGGAGTGCTACCCTGTTTACTGGAACCGTGAGCAGCGATTTATTTTCGCGATGGTTATCATTACTGTTATCAACGCTCTTAGCGCCACCCTGCTGCCAGTGCCAACACAAACTCCACTGCTACAGAAACTGTTAGAAGAACCAGAGCTGGCACTGAACTGATAGACCTATGCTGTCAGTCACTCCACTACCAGCTTCCGGACTGTGGCTGCTGGTCGTGATGTAGAGACGTCTTTTATAGTTGATGTAGAAAAACTAAAACTGTTTTCATCCACGGTGTATTAGTTTTTCTCCTTTAATAGTTTGATAATATGCATCCATAATTCAAAAAAAGTATCAAAATGTGAGCTGGAGAAACGCGTGACTGATCAACCTTGTCATATTAGATAAACCAGCTAATGATAGGCAAAGATAACACACAAGTCACTGTGGAATACAATTCTAGTTCCCTCACCTACAACACTCATCTATCCCTGCTTTACAAAACCGAACTACAGTAGACCATTAGGTGATTATTACAATCTGGGTATGGAATTCATTTTTGTTGATTGGTCCATTAATCAAATTAGATTACATTACAAAGATAGATAGATAACAACATGCCATGAGATCTGCAACTCTCTTAGCCCCACATTATTCGTAATTATTGCTCCATAACCCCATACTCTCCACTGTATTTCAATTTATCTTGTTTGTTTTTTGTTGTGGGTTTTAAAATCTATTTTTTAATAATATAATATTCATTCTTTGGCAAAATTGTTTTTTTTTAGACTTTCATGCCAATAAAGCCTTTGAAATGAATAGGTAGATAAAGATAGAAGCTGGAAAGAAAATTAAAACCCACACACAAACACACATCTTACACAGAGGTAGTACCAAATATCCCCAAGGGCTGGCAATAATCATACAGGAGTGCCAAGTACAAAGTACATTGTGTGATGGTCATCAGGTGTTATGGCAGTATAGACAATATTTTTGGCAGTTTGTGTTTGTTCAGACACATTCACTCAATTATTTCACTGAGTTCATCTCCTTCTTTGTGACGTTAAATGTCCCCTCAGAACAAGACCGTATTCCTGTGATGAGGGGTCAGTGGTTCATTGATGGAACATGGCTGCCGCTGGAGGAAGATGAGAGCGACCTCATTGAGCAGGAGCACCTTCTTTGTTTCCGGGGGCAACAGATGAGAGACACTTATGAGATGGAGGCTGTGACCACCACAGTTGACAGCAAGGATGGTAAGGAATGGAAGAAACCTAGGGTGGTGTGAGATGTAAAGACACCCAAAGTGCTTCACTCTGCCCTGATCAAAAAGATGCTTAACAAGTTCATGTAACTCCAAAGTGAGATCCTTGACTTTTTGTGTAAAGGCCTGCCTGTGGCAATGCAGGAAATATTTATTTTTCACCATGACACATCAACTCACTATAACCCCATCAAGCATTGTCCTAATTCCTAAAACTTTATATATGTAATTAGGGGCTTCAGTATTTGTTTCTTCTCATTATTAATTTATTTCCCATCACTTATATTTCACAGGGAAACACTTAAAGCTGTAGTGTTTAACTTTGAGGAATTCTACAGAATTACAAAAACACACCAGTGCTTTGATGTTGTGTCTGGCAGTATAGGCTCACACACACATACACTAATGCAGGCACTGGCAGGTAAAGAATAATTGCCCGCCGGCACTGAATGTGGCTGACGCTGTGGTCACAGAGATGTGAATGCAGGCACCGGCAGGTGACGGATGAACATCTGCTGGAGCTAAATGTGGCCGCAGCCACAGCTGGTGTACTGGTGTATTATTTTGAGACAGGAATTCTTGTAGGTGGCGAAAATACGCTGATTAATCATCCCCCATTGACAGCCGTTTACTGCCTGTGTCTCATTGCAGCACGATGTGCTGGTATTTCTCAGTGGGGGGGGTGGAGAACTTTCTACTGCAGATATTATACTTAGTGGCCATTTGAACTGAATTGTGTCTTTAAGTTAAGGGTACCATCATTTTTGTCCAGGCCAGTTTCATTAGTTTGTTTTTTAAAATAATTATGTTGAACCACAATTCAAAAGCAATGTCTGATTTTCATGAGTTAATTTTCACCAAATCTTTATTCATTATTACTTTTGTCAGTTTCAGTGTCAGTTTCTTCAGGATGTTTCAGTGACAACTATGGATGTTTCTTTCTTTTACGGAAAGTTACCAATAATTTTGTCCACCTCTGTATATGAAAATGCAGTACATTTTTCCTGTTGCCACATGGTCCTTGCATAGCATGTTAACACCTGAGCACTGAGCCCAAATCTGGTCACCAATCTGACACTTTACGGTTAACACAGAAACCCATTTAATGAGTGATTTAAAATGCATAGCAGGTAAGGATTCAGTCTACCATCATGACATTTACTGAAGTTCACATTTTACATTCAAATCCAACAAGACAAAGGAAACAATAGACTTCATATACCACCATTTGAAGGATGCTTCAATGGGACCACTGATAGGCCTACTTGACTGTAACACATAATAATCTTAGGTTTGGTAACCCCGATGTTCGGTATCAAGGGATCATGTTTCTCAGAACTCAGGTGCTCTTCAAGTACCTCAGGACAGCAACTTTAACTGTTACATAGTTAAGCTTTAACTAATCCAAACAAAGCTAGAAACCTTTACTGTTGGTTGCTCCATAATGTTTTCCCATTTTTTTTCACATTCACACACCTCTTTCCACCTTGGCTTGGACTAGAAGGGACATCTAAACTTACAAGTTATGATTATAGAAGAACATGGAATAGTGCAGCTGCTACAAAAATAGATATATAATAAACATCACAAGACAAACATAATATTGTAGCTGTGGCAATTTATGTTCTATGACCAGTTCATTTTTCTCCCTCATATTCTACCTTAGTGTTTCTAGACTAACCGGAAGCTCATCTGAGTGAGTGAGTTTCTCTCACACACACACACACACACACACACACACACACACACACACACACACACACACACACACACACACACACTCTCTCTCTCTCTCTCTCTCTCTCTCTGGGAATGGTGAAGTAATGTGTCATCTGAATTGTGTCACTGTTACTCACAGTGTGATTGTCTTTCAGCTGTCCACAGTCTGAAGTTGAGCAGGAGTCATGTGGACTGGCACAGTGTGGATGAGGTGTACCTGTACAGCGATGCCACCACCTCCAAGATTGCACGCACCGTCACTCAGAAACTGGGCTTCTCTAAAGGTACGCAGAAAGATTTTACACGAGAGCAGAGGACTATGGAGCCAGTTCACAGTCAGGAGCTCCAACTGTCCAATAAATTTCACTTGAAAGATATTTGACACCCAGTGTGATGTGGTAATGTTCTGTCCTTATGTACAGCTATTTTACCACTGCAGGAATTGGTGAAAAACAATTAAATGATCAAAGAATGAAACAAATTTAAAATGTCAATATTGCTATGATAAGATATAATTAATAATAATACTAATAACTGAAATGTGTCGACCAGAGTTAGAGAAGACCTTTAAGATAGATAGATAGATAGATAGATAGATAGATAGATAGCTAGATAGATAGATAGATAGATAGATAGATAGATAGATAGATAGATAGATAGATAGATAGATAGAATTACTTTATTAATCCCAAAGGGAAATTCATTTGTCTGTCAGTTTATCTACTATTTGCAAAAGAATTAAAATGTCTGATGGCTGTGGGTATAAAATATCTTCTGTATCTCTCTGTCCTGGTACGAAGAGAGACTAGCCTTCCACCACTGCTGCTTCTTTGATCCATCCAGGTGTTATGAAGTGAATGATCCGTGTTGTTCAGGATGGCCTCCATCATCCTCATTGTGTATCTCTCCACCACTTCCCCCAGAGAGTCCATCTTTACTCCAATCACAGAGCCAGCCTTCTTAACAAGTTTATCCAACCTCACTGCCTGCTTTTTCCCCAAACTTCCTCCCCAGCAGACTACAGCATAAAATAAAATACTTGCCACCACAGACTGATAGAACATCTGCAGTATTTTACTT
>OMNW01007930.1:0-17658 GCA_900303245.1 Selene dorsalis
CTACCGAGTTCTACACATCCTGTTCTGTAACCTAAAAGATGAAATACTGTGTAGTTTCCATTGAATTTCACTAAACTACAGCCTGAAGGATAACACTGACCGGTCTCCAAGTAAAACAACCTTTTTTAAATCAACTGTTATGTTTGATTTGTTGAGAGTACATTTGCTCTATTATCAATTTTACATATCCCACCTACACCACACTGACTTGCATTTTTATGTCAGATAAATATTAGACTTTGCGCATGTTTCTTTTTTTCTTGTTCTAGACACGGCAATTCTCAATTCTGTTATTCACTTTAAATACTGGTTTATCACCTATTTCACAATTTTTATTTTTTTTGTTCTATTTGCATCTGCTCCATTTTATTCTTAATTTTTCCATGTTACATTTCTGATGCAAAATGTCAAGATACAATGCTTTGTGTGCAACTGTGCATGCAACTGTCCCTTAGACTGGCGACATTGTTGCTAAAGCTGGAGAGATTCTCTTGCATGACCTCTCTTATTTCTCAATCAATGCTCTTTACAGGCAGTAATTACAAAGCATAACTTTAGCAACACAACAGCCTGTATTTTATTACTTGTGTGTAGAGGGACTTTTTGAAGAGAACAGACAATAAATTAACATGCAAACGGTTATCGCATTTGAATTGTACTTCTGCTTGACAGTAAGTGAAGCAAATTATTATAACCACAATTCAATGATGCGCGTTCAAACTCCGGAACAGTAGATGTCGCTCTCGCACCGCTGAGCTGACGTAAAACGAAGCAGAAGAAGAAAACAATGAACGAGGGAAGAAGAAAAAGAAGAAAGTACCCACTGACTGCTCAGTTCACTCAGTTCGCTGGTCGATTGGCAATAATTATTTCATCATTGATGGGATGAATGATACTTCACATTGGGGTAAGAGAGATGCCTTTCAATTACACGTATCAGTTTAGTATTGCTAATTGATGAATGAAGCTCAGGAGCTTTGGCTTGGCTCGGTAGCTCATGATGCTATAACGCTACTTTGTTTTGTGGACAAATGGTGATCGATCAGTCTGATCTGTTATTACAGAGATCGATATCTTCATCTGTCATGGCGAAACAGTCAGAAAATAACTCCTGATGTTAAACTGGAAACATACTAACAGGAACATGGTTGTAACAGGTGCTACAGCTACCCGTCAGTCATTCGATGATCGATTACAGTAGCGTTTTCTTGATTAACCCATCCATAGTCTTCAGAGAATGACAGAGAAATGCATGTTTTTTCTTTCTTGACGGTTGATTATTCAAGATTTAGGAAATTCATTGTGATAAACAATTCACCAATTTGTGAGAATGACGTATTTACATGAAGAGTACAGTGTTAGAGAATAACCGATTCAACTGTCTGATCATTACTGAGAATGAGGTTTGTGGTGTTGTTGAATTGTATTGCATCTTTCATTAATTTAATTTGGAAGGACTGCCTAATACCCCTCATTAAAGCAGTGTTAGCAGAAACTGAACATAGTAATTCTGATCAAGTTAGGATTATTTCAGGGTTGATTCAAAGTAAACCTATTAAACTGTAAACAAAAACTGAAAAATGTTGAAGAAAAGGAGACGTTCATTTAACAGAAAGTACCATAACAGCTAGCCTAGTCGTAGTAATAGTCCCAAGCACAAATCGGACAACACAAACTTGTTTCCATTTTGCAGCTGCAATGTTAGTATAAAACAACTCCCCTAATGTGCATTGAGATTGATGTCTAATTTGGTGATTATGATGATTAATTCTTAAATGCTTTTGCCAACCCAGTGATGGATCCAGTTCACCCTATGGAGACGCTGCAATGTCACAGCGATAATGACAGTGTTGACGTCACCTCCTGGGTGTCAGTGTGTCCCAGAGGCCTCTGGAAAGTCCAGAAGAAAAAAACACTAGAGGAGAGACAACGAACTGTGTCTAAAGCTGGATATGTTACATGTACATTGCTCTTAAATTATCCATCCTCAGTACATATGTTTAGAATATAAATGTGTCATTTATCCTACATAATGTATCTGTCTATTCTAGCGTGTTCAGCTGGTTACTGCCCACGGCTGGGCTCACTGTGTCGAGTCCGAGTGCGGCTTAAAGCTGACATGGAAGAGAGCGATAGTTCAGGATCTGACAAGGGGAATGAGAAACAGCCGATCCAACCCGACCAGGCAGTCAGTGATGTCACAGAAGCAATGGAAACAGCCTTCCCAAGGTGTCAGGACTCTGTGCTGCAGGTCCCACTGGGTGACTGGACTACACTGAAGCTGGGGGAGGGTCAGTGTGACATCACAGAAGCTTGTTTGGAAGGGATGAGAGCAGGAGAAAAATGTGAGGTAAGAGTGAGGAGAGTGTTCAGAATTTATCCAGATTTTTTTTTAACTTTATTGCCCAGCCTTGTTTCTCTTCCCCTCTTTATCAACCTGTGGTAATATATTCATAGTCCTTTTCATGACATGGCCACACCAGATGATGCTGCCAGGTCACCTCAATACACAAAAAGTAAAAATGCAGTGTAAATATTTTTACTCAGTTGTGGCACAAAAGATATTTCAATAATATCAGAGTCTACCGTATATGTCAGTTGATTTATCAGTTTTTCCCACTTTTATGGAGCTATTTTGTTTTAATATCAAGTGCCACTCACAACTTATCAATCTCTGTAGCAGAAATGCGCCTAAAAAGAAGTCTTAGTACAGACAGTTTAAAAAAGAAGACTGCTCCCAGAATACAAAATAAGCATTTTACATATCCTAATAAGGTAATAATTTCGCCTTGGTCCCTGACATCTGGGTAAAAGTTGTTTCTCTTGCACACTGGACAAGTAATCTCACTTTCTTTCTGGTTTTGCTTTCCTTGGCAATTGCGCTTGATAAAGTTATTTCTTCATAGTATTTTTTTCTAAGTATACAGGAGGTCTAATTATTGTGTTTTCCTCCTCAGATACTACTTTCCCCAGCTGAACATGGACCCAGTGTCTCTGTTCAACAACCTGCAGAGGAACATCTACCTCTATGTGCCACTGTTGAACTCCAAGGTTTCACACCGGGCAGGGAATCCTGGGAGATGTCCCCTGGTGAAAAATGGGGGTGGGTGAAGTCACACAAGGAGAGGGGTGGAGTGAGATTCAGGAGTGGGGATTTGTGGGGAGCTGCAGACAGCTACAGCCGAGCCCTCAAACTCCTTATCACTCTCTATGGCCATATCAGAGAGCTGGAGAAAAGAGGACGAGAGCAAGAAGCAGAGGAACAGAGAGATACAAGCAATGATGATGAAACAAAGCACCCTCCTTCAGCTAATGAATTCAAAACCATCAAAGCAGAGCTTCATTCAAACCTAGCTTTGTGCCAGCTAAAACTTAACCAACCAGAGCGGGCTAGGGCCAGTGCAGCTAAAGCAACAGAGCTGGAACCAGGTGGGGCTAAAGCCTGGTACCGGCTGGGTCAGGCCTGCCAGAAGGTGAATGAGCTGGAGGAGGCCAAGCAAGCTTTTAGAAAACTCCTGGAGCTACAACCAGAATCACCTGCTGCTTTAAAAGCACTTAAGGACATAGCAAGTAAAGAGAAGGAGACAAACGTGCAGTTGGGACTGAGACTCAGCAAAATGTTCAGTTGAGGATTAAAGATTATCAGATTGTCATCAGATATTATCACCAGGACAATGTGGGCTTTCTCATGATTCACTATTAACATCTGTATCTCCTGCCTTAGCTTAAATGTAGAGGCCTGTTTTTGCTGATTGTGTGTGAATTGCCCAAATGTTCAAATTGCTTTAAAGTAAAAACCATGTGTCAAGAATTTATTTTTGCTGCAATTAATGTGCATGAGAGTGTGATACCCGTGAGATCATGGTGGCATTCAGTTGTGATATATATTTATCTCCTCACATACAGTTCTTAAGTACAAGTTTGAGGCCCCTGTGCTTTGAGGATTGTGTTTTCATGCCACTTATTTGACACCTAATTACTAGGTACTTCACGAATTCAAATTGTACAAACAAAACATTAGCTGATTTTTGATAATAATAATAATAATAAGTAAATTATCAAAAACATTTTGAACAAACCAACAAATATTTTGTGGTTCCAGCTGCTCGATTGTGAGGAATTGCTGCTATTTCCTTGTAATTAATGGCAGACAGCAGATGCTGTTGCAGCCATTTTTCTGAAATTCTGAGTAGGCAACTTTCATGCAATGCTTTAGATGCATTTTGCTCATTATGCTTACTTATAATTGTTAATGTCACCTAAATAAAGGATTGCCTTTATGTGAATACATACAACTGAAAATGAGGCCTGAACAAATACAAATGTTGTAGGTGTTTCATTTGCCCACATGGTGGCGTGCTTGATCTATCTATTCCATAAAGTGTGGTCTGAGGCTCTGTACTCCAGGACTCGGATACGCTCTGTAGCAATGAGTCAAAATGCCGAAACCCGGGATCGAACCAGGGACCTTTAGATCTTCAGTCTAACGCTCTCCCAACTGAGCTATTTCGGCGTGTAGCCCGATACCGATATCGATATTTAAAAAAATTTCAATGCCATGAACTTTCATTCTCTCTCTTTTTCTTTCTCTCTTTCTCTCTCTCTCTCTCTCTCTCTATCTATATATATATATCATAACAGAGTTGTGACAGTGTTATGTCATTTTGTTGTGTGTAAAATAAGAACATTAAGACGGTATTGAGGGACAAAGATAATTTATTTTGGTCTTCTCCCTAAGGCTTCACCAATCAAAAATAAAATTCAAAGCTTTATTATCAAATTCACAAGGAACAAATTCAGTTTAACAGGTACAACTTAAGCTGAGATGAGGCATGTCCAACTCAAATGAATTAAACATATCTTTTGCCCCTTCTGTTTTTCATCAAAACAAAACATATGTTTTTTCCCTGTCCTCTTTCCCTATGTACTGTACCAAAGTCCACCAGTTAGTTTTTGCCTGTTGTCCCTCACTTCTTCTTTGACTTGTGTGACTTTGTGTTATCGGTGTGTGTCTGGGCAGCTGACATCTGTCTCCATGCATCCACAATGAGTGCTAATGGTATGACGATCCACAACACATTCATGAACACAAAGTAGAACCAGAAGTAGACTGGATGTCCCAACTCGCTGTGAGCATAGCCATCTCTGTGCTCTGTGAAGAAGTAAAGCACTGCTCCGTACAGCTGTCCTGGAATCAGAATGAGTGTTAAGACCCAACATACAGATATTATAGACATTCACTGTATGTAAGAATTAGACCCAATTTTCCCAAAGAACTGTCGGGTTTATACATTTAAAGGTAATTATTCTTTGAAGCCAAGAGGTGCCAATTGAAATGGAACAGCTTGGGCACTGATATTCAGCTTGTCTATTAGTCACTCACAGTATAGTTGTTGTTGCACCCTCTTACCTAATGAAATGATGAGCTGCAGGACAAATCTGTAAGGCTTGTTTGTCAAGAAGGCAAACACAGCCCAAAAGCTGAATGGTCCCCATAACCAAGCTGTCACAGTCTCCATGCAGACAGTGAAGTTATCAGCTCTGGATAGAAAAAATATATACAAGATACTTAAAACACTATTCCTTCTTTTTACACCAAAGTGTCACATAATTCTGTGCAAAAATGAACTCACATCACATATCGACTGTCTCCTTTGGAGTACTCTTTCCCTGCGAGAGAAAAATATAAACCATGGTGTATTCAACATACAATGTAATGCTTATGCACCTAATTATATGACATGTTTTCTGTTTGTATACTCACACAGCTGTGACAGGAAGCTCTGGTCTCCTGGAATTATATCATAATATAGTGAGAACCAGCCCTCAATGACACCATGGATGAAACCACAGACAGCAAACCAGCACACAGCCAGACGCCTCCATGTCCCCAGCCTGCCAGTGGCCCCTTTCCGCCCAGTGATCAGCCAGGTCACCAGCAGGAACACACCGGATACAGAAAATAGAAACACAAGGATCTCTCCCATTGATCTGTCATTGGCAATATAGGTGGGAATCAAAAGGTCCCTGGGCCAGTAGGGATGAAGAACTCCAGTTGCTGAAGAAGTATCCATGATCTGTTTAAATGAATATTTCAAAAACAAGAACAATAGGCATAAGATTAATTTATTTCAACTGTGTGATATAATAGATAACTAGCTTGACAATATTAAATGTTTGATATTTATCACAAATTTATAGGAAGGGTTTTACTCAAGGTGCTCAACAACTTACAAAAACAATAATCTGTTTCCTTACCAGTGATGCTATCAAAAATAGGTGTCCTGTGGTGCAGTGTAGCCTCTGTACTAAATCAAGAGTGTGTATATATATATATATATTAATATCTTAGAGATGCAATAGTCTACTTCTGTTTGAACATGCCATACTAATACAGTTGATGTCAAACGCGGAAATCACTAGAGTGGTGGGCAGCTGCCTGTGATTACAAAGACCAATCAGAAGACCGTATGCATAGACCTAGGGACACATGCGATCGACCGGGTTGTTCATTGGCTCTTCATCTCGGAACATTAACGTAGCCATCGGTAACCACCAATGAAAGTGCGCCGCTCACTCTGAGAGGCTGTCCGCTTTTTTCATGGTAAAACACACAGGTTGACTGACTTAATGCACAATATGTAACAGCACTGTATTTAAAGAAAAATGCTTTATAATATTATAAGATATAGCAACATTTGTAGTGGTGGAAAATGATTTCATTCATGCACTCACGTTCTGTACTTAAGTGCAATTTTGAGGTGCTTCTACCACTTCTAAAGTAGTTGAATGTTTTTACCTTTACTTCATGTTTCCAAACACACAAAAATTCGGAGACAAATACGCGAGTTTCCAGACAGATGTGTCGGCATAATATTTCGTTTAACGACAAAAAAAGGCCTCCCAAGCCGTGCCAGGGTATTATCCCTGCCGTGACCCGGATTCGAACCGGGGTTGCTGCGGCCACAACGCAGAGTACTAACCACTATACGATCACGGCGAGCTACTGGGAGTGATGCTTCACTATGCAACAGAAGCCTTTATAAAGGATGAGTAAGAAGGCAAAGCCCCACGCTGTTGTCTTGCTGAGGTTTCTCGCTACATCTTTAGGAGTGTTCAACGGCAAAGGAGTTAGTAACTTTTACATTATTAACTAGTGGTAACAGCTATACTTTTGTTTAGAAAACCGTTTAACCGTCGTCCTTCAACTTCATCGTTGTTCAGGTTTAGTAGCAGATAGTAAGATAGCCTCCATGATCTGGAATAACCTGGTTATATGTCGTAAAAACGTAGCAACGTATAAAATATAAAACACATCTATATCTGCAAGGTTGTTGCTCCACAGTAACTTGTTTGCTAATTCGCGCATTGTGTGTTTATCGTTGGCTTACGATATATATTTAAGTTCAATTGAAGTTATCTTAATTGTGACATTAAATAGGCGCTAGCTAGTTATTAGCTAATATTAGCTAGTGACTACCCAACTAGAAGTGCAGTCAGTACTGCTACATGTGTACACTACTTTAGTAGCACGATAGTACGTTGTACTTTTTACCAAAAGAAATTGGGAACTGTTAGCCTGTAAACCCTATCATGGTAAAATGGGATGATATTTGAAATGAGCGCATCAGTCCCATATGGTCTAGCGGTTAGGATTCCTGGTTTTCACCCAGGCGGCCCGGGTTCGACTCCCGGTATGGGAATGTCCTTTTTCGATTATTTCTTTTCACGATCATTGCTTCGCAGAATGAAGCACAACTTGATCTAAAAGGACGCCAATCACGATAAGTACACTGGGTAAGTAGTTCGACATAGGTATTATTACAGCTATACAGCTGGCTCGCCATGAGAATACATACCTCGAGATTACCTCAAATTATCTATTAAACTTTCAAATATGTAACATCACTAACATGACTTCCAGTTACCGCAGTGGGTATTGCCTGTACACGTGATGAAAATCATGTGACGTGTCACATGATACTATACGGAAGCAATAGGCTGCAGCTTGTTTTAACCTTGCACGGCCGATTTATAGTGAAAACAGCGCTGGTAAAAGCTGTATGAGAAAGGATTTGAACTAGCAGAAAAAGCCGACATGGGTGTGTCAGAACTGGAAGAATGCTCTCTGTCTCTGGACGAAAAGCTGCTGCTTTTCATGGACCAGCTGGAGTTACTGGAGGAAAAACGAGCCACCCTCAACTCACTCATAGAGCAGGTAGCTTAGCGTGAACCACACCACCACCGCCACACTTTAACTGTAATGTCCATTATCGAATTCACGACCCACAAATTGCATCTGTGTAAAACTAATCTTCTTGAAATAAGGCTGTAACTGTAGGTCAATTTGTGTTAACTTAATCGTATGTTTGTCAAAATTCTGCGTGTCCACCTTTCATCTTGGATTGTAGCAAGTTGGGTGTTCATAGACCAAGACATTGAGACCTTTATCTGTGCTTTAAGATAATGTAATGATAATTTTCATTCTTTCATGTAAAAAAAAATGTTGCAGACAGCAATGTCTAATTTTTTTAGGCACAAAAAGTAAAATTTGGTGATCATTAAATTTAATACTATGAATAGTTTTTATTTTCATCATGCAAAAGGACAGTATACAGAGGAAAACTGAAATCATCATGCTGTAGAATTTACATGAGGGTTCCTCTCTGGTGCTACTGAATCATGGATAAGAATCTAAGCATCTTAAGTGCCTAATGTGTACTCATATTTGGCAGTGTAATGTCATTTAAAGTATGCCTACTATACCAAGTAAATCCATTAATCATAATCATGTATGGTAGCTTATCTGCAAGCTTCGTGGATGAATGTCTTTTGCTAAAACTCGATGTTGTGAATGTTTAACTGTCAAATGTCAGTTTCAAAATGTGCCCACTCCCTCAGCAGGATACCCAACCTCCTTATCTGCTTTACTGATGATTCAGGATTCTTTCCTTCACAACGTATTGTTTTATGTATGAAGGCATGTATTTTACCCTGCATATTTATGTGTAATGTAAAGCTGCAATTTTGATTCAGGGATGGTTCACAATGTCCAAGGCACGATACTCTATGGGAAACAAACAAGTCTCTGCACTTCAGTATGCAAGTGAGATTGAGCCACTGGTCTGTGTTCATGTCAGGTGAGGAATTCAAATGTGGAAATTATAAATGCTCCAGCATAAATTTATGTGCCCTCTCAGGTTTTTTTTGACTGGGATTCCTGTGTGTTACAGAACACTAGACAGCAATGAAGTGGAGTTCTGCACAGAGAGAGTAACACAGAGCAAAGAGCCTGGAAAAGATGTGAGCTCCGTAGAGGATATTGGACCTCAAGAAGAGGGTGAGACTGTGTGATGTTAAAAATCTATCTTGTCTGCATCCATCGTTTTCTTTTGAAATTCATTATGTTATTTAATTTCACAGGTGTCAGGAGAAGAAACAAACCTAAAAAGGATATCACGGTAAAAGAAGCAAATGATAAAGCGAGCAGTGAGAAATCTCCCGAAGTAGCTCGAGTGAAGCATAGTGAACAGAATCCGCAGCAAGATCCACTGAAATGGTTCGGGATTCTGGTGCCGCAGTCTCTGAAACAAGCACAGACATCATTCAAGCAAGGTATCGTTACATGTCCATACATGTGTAAGAAGTTATTAGAGTTTAGGTTTAAAGTGTGACAATAAATAAGGCAATAACATGTGATAGCTCTTTATGCAGGCAATGTTACCGAAGATTATCACTTGATATTATATGTCTAAGAATGGAATAATGGAAGAATATAGTTTTTTTTCACAAAGCAGCCCTTATGATAGAAAAATATGTAGAAATAACAGTGTTTCAACAGTTTTCTTGAGGTTCTTACAGTGGCTCATCACAATGCAAATGAAGAAAAACACATAAAATAGGTCACGGACACGTAGGACACGTAAATAGACACAACACAAGCAAATTAAGAACATATGTACACCAACATGATAGTATATGCACTGAATTTAGAAGAGAAAGGCAGCAAAGAAATAAAACACAGGCAAATCGACATACATATTTGCTCATTTTAAAACACACAAGCAGCATAACAAAACATTTGCCATGCATCTAGCGTTTTTGTCTATGTTTACAAGACCCGAAATTCAAAAACACTGAAAAAATACACGTAATTTCGTGTATGGTACAGGTGAACATGGTGAACATAACCTTTGCCAGCAAGATTAATGGACACTCACATGTATAAGTGTGTATAAGCAGTTTTGTTCTGTGTAACTTGAGGCTTATATGTTGTGTTTTCTGCGTTTGCTTTTTGTTTGTTTGTGTTGTCGGTGTTTGAAGTCCATTTGTATTTTCTGTATTTGCAGCATGCTTTGTTATTTTGCCTGCAGCATGTTGTCACATTGGTGAAGATGTTTTTCTCATTTGATTCTTATTTGTTTATTTGCATGCATATTCTCCAGATGCTACATGATGTGCTCATGGGGCCACATTGGATTGTGGTGCCCGGAGCCCCCATACTCCCAGCAAGATAGATGGATTAAATGTATACATGTAGCTGAATTTACTTGGATATAGTTGTACAAATACAGGATTAAGACAGATCATATGGTCCTGCTGGTGTCAACAGTCAATAAAGGCTGTGTATGTTGCGTTATGTTATGTCTAAATCTTACATATGCAGTTTTGTGTTTGATAAACAATACTTTATTTAGCTAATTTAAGTGTACACACATCATCAAGCCGTGAATGAACAACCTGTTAATCCTCTTCCTCATCCTTCATTCTCTCTCTTCTTATTTCTGTCATATTTCAGTTATAGAGCTGTCCACTGAGATTGCGACCCTGCAGACTGCTGTTGTGAATACCAGACGGGAGCTGAGCAACAGCATGAAAGACAAACACATTCTCCAGAAGAAGAAAACCTCAGCTTCTGAGTCAGATACGGTGGCAGACTGAATAAAGGCAAAGACTCAAAAGCTGGAGAGATGATCTGAGGAGAGCCTTGGAGTTAGAGGATTACCTTTCAGGGACCACTGAACTTTAACTTCTGGATTCGAAAGTGAAGATCACAAGAGTAGCTGTTCCCTCTTGATGACTAGTTGGTATTAGATGCTGTTTTGTGCTGTTTTGACTGAGAAATGTGCTGCCCATTTGAGATGGATGAATGGTGATTTCTCAGGATCAGTTAAGGCTTTGCTGCCAACTCAAATACATTTATAAATATAGAACTATTTGAACTTTTTCAGTAAACTAACACCTCTGCTTTCTGATGAGGCAGCGAAGAGTTTATGATTTGAAATTGGGGGCTTCATTAATTATAGATATTTATATTATGAATAATAAATTATTAATAAATCATTCACTGATGCTTCATAGATCGGTTATAAGCTAATAAGAATTGCAGGTTGCAGGGTTTTGGGAAAACACCTTTGATGTGTGTTTATCCTTTTTATTTGATAAATATGCATTGTAATGCGAATAAATAGATTTTGGTCCATTTTCTATGCAGCCCCTTTTCCAGACGGTAATTGGATCATACATATTAATAACCTTTTCAAACATTTTTATGTTATACTTTATCGTGTGCTTGACGCCTTAGGATGTTTTATGTGCTTTTTAGATTTTTATGTTGGAGTATCCGACAAAGGCTTTATTGATGTTTATGTGTGCGTGTGGTTTGTGTTGTGTTTTTTGTTGCACTGATTTTTTCAAGTGGAGAAATTATATTGTCTTGGTGCAAAGTGGGCATGCAGAGGTATTTTTATTGGGTCATATACCATTCAAATAACTTAAAACTTCCTAAGTCTTGATAAAGGAGTCCTTTCCGTCGGTGTTACCAAATTTCTCTCTCATACCGTTTAATTCTCTTTTTTTATTTTATATGTAATTCAAAAGTCTGTGTTATTGTGATTATTAGGTCAGGTTTAGTATATTTCAAATAAAGATATATGGTCTTACTTTCAACTCATATTGGAAACGCTACAACATCAGAGGAAAACTGCCTCCTCTTATTATAACGACACCAGTAGCCTATAATTGAAAACATCTGACCGAGCGCCACCACCCTCAGATCGGAGCATCATGACTGGGGACAGCCGAGCGTTACCGGGAACTGTCGAAATGGGATACGAAACTCCCGTTTATTGTGTGTACTTCCTGGTCCAATTATAATACTGTCTACACACCTCCATGAGACACACCGCTCTGGCTCCCCTCCACTTGCGTCCGATCGACGGATGGGAGCGCAGAAACAACGGATGTAGCCTCACTGTTAGATTATTGATGTTTCCAGACATCCGCAGCAGCCCGCGGAGCCCGATTTGTTGGCGATTTCGGACGTGCGAGCGACGCCAAGTCCTTCAATTTCCCTTTGTCTGCGCAACTGGCAGCAACATTTGTTGATGTGTGGTCAGGGGTTGGGAAGTAAACACGCTGGCCTGCGCTCATGATCAGAGCCGAGGTGAGATTGATACCTCGCACTCAGATTGCCCTTGATCGCAAGTTGAATTCACTCAGCGGCAGAGGGACTGCTGGCTCCAATGGCGTCAGTTTCGAAGGTGTCTATTCTGGATTACTTTAATATTGTGTTTGAAGGTGAAAATGGCAAAATCGAGTCCAACTGCAAGGCTTGTGGTACCAGGATCCAGGCGAAACGGAGCGTGACGTCCAACTTCGTAACACATCTCAAGGTAGGCTAATGATTTCAAAATAAAATGTATTGTGTGCTTGCCAACATGAAGGGACGAATCCTGCACACTTACTGTCAAGTCTTATCATTTTTTACATCAGCATCAGCTAACCAGCTGGCCCGGCAGCCAGGTTTACCCACTGATATTTAGACAAGACAGTGTGGTGAGGAGATGTACTGTAGACACAAACACTGAATTAAGTGTTGTACCTGTCAGCCAGTTAATAATGCTGTGTCCCTCTCTCTCTCCCATTCAGCGGAAGCACCAGGCCATGTATGATGACTTTGTGAAAAGGAAGGATATGAAGAGAGAGGGTTACTCCTCTGGTTCCCTGCACAGTTTCACCAGCAATGGAGGGAATACCCGCTACACTCTTCCCATCAGTACCGGAGTGGGAGGAGGAGGAGGAGGAGGAGGAGGAGGTTGTATTGTAGGATTGGGAAATGTGGAGGGAGGAGTAGGAGGAGGTTCAGGCGGAGGGGTGACCAAGTTTGACAGACACGACCCACGTCAGGTGTGCATTATAGTCCATCACCACTTGAGATGCAAATAACTGTCCTACTATTTATGTAATCCTATGACAAGTGTTATATTATGCATTGTGGCGTTGTAATGAAATCCTCTGCTGTAAAATCAGGGTCATTCACGCTGGGTTTTGTCACTGTAGGTTTTGATCTCTGAGGCCATAGCTAAGATGATTGTGCGTGATCTGCAGCCAGTGTCCATAGTGGAAAATCAAGGCTTCAGAGAGCTGCTGCAGCTCCTAGAGCCACGATACACTCCAGAGCCACAGCACTACATCCACAGCCAGCTCCTCCCAGCCTACACCTACCAAGTCCAGCTGACGACCCGTCAGGCCCTGGCCTCAGCACATGCCCTCAGTCTCAGCCTGGATCTGTGGAGGGGCCTTTCCGGAGCCACATCAGGGTAAGGTAAAATCAAGCAAAAACAACACAGTTACAACTTGGTTCAAGTATCTGCTGAGTCTTCTGTCTCTCTCCGTAGATACCTTGGTGTCACCTGCCACTTTCTCACATCTGACTGGCAGATGCGCTCAGCTCTGCTGGCGTGCCTTCCCCTGTCTGGTGGCAGCTCTGGGAGTCGTGTGTTGTCAGATTTTGATGAAGTATGCCACTCTCATGGGGTGTCTGGGAGAGCATTTCGTGTTGTTGCGGACCCTTTTCTGGCAACAACAACATTAAAGCCATGTTGTCTTCCTGGCTTCCTGATTTCACCCCGTCATGCAAACCCGCAAGATGACAATGATGAAGAGATGGGAAATGGCAACGACATGGAGGAAGGGATCAGGAATGGCCATGGTGATGGGGGAGATGAGGGAGACTGGGAGGACTCGTTGGAGCAGGGTCTGGGTGTTTGTCGTCTGGACTGTTTCTCTCACTCTCTTGAACAGTGTGTTAGAGAGGGGTTGCACTCGTGTCCACAGCTCTCCTCCACTCTGGCCAAGGCAGCCTGCTTCTACAACTATATTACCTCTGCTGTCCCACCTGAGAAACTCAGCCAGGTGTTTGATGGTACTGGGATGACAATGGGGGGACCACGAAATTCTCCTCCTGCAGTAAGAGACTGGGCTGCTCAGCTTAAGGTATGTAAAATTACTAAGTCTCTCAGCAGTATACTAAGCAGGGAGGTCACAATGTCTCACAAGATTATCATGGCCCCAAAAACTCATAGTAACAGCATTACTGTGATAACTATAGAACAGTAGGGGGAAATAATGCTATACTTTTTCTTTTCTTTTCTTTTTTTGGCAAATTCATCTTTTTTTTTTCCTGTTAATGACAAATAAATTTGGAGAGAGAGTGTAACGAAAGGCACAATTCAACCTAATAGGGTGATAAACAAAAAAGTCCACAAGGCCCATTGATCTGCCATCATGATGATCAAATCTGTATTATCATAATATAAATATATGTTTTTATTGACAATGTTATTGTCAGTAATGCTATACTGTGATACCTCAAATACAGGAGCTTAATAAATGACAACAGGTTATACAGCAATTGTAAGCCAATAAAAGACCATTTTTAAGTGTTTAATGATTTATGACAACAATTTTGGACAAGATATTTTGTATGATTAGAGTTTTTATCACAAAATATGGTAAATGAACCTTCTGTAAGATGTTTATATGCATCTCATGAATGATAAATATGTGTTAAGTGTTACTATTACACAGTATGTGTCCTTAATAACTTTCATTTAACAGACTGATTGTCTGGCTCTTTCAGTAAGATTTAAATTGTGAGACTCAGTAGCTTTTCTGCAAGAACAAAATCCAGATTGTGTTCCCATAGATTTAAAATGTTTACCAAAACCTTTTTATTTTTGATTCAGGTGCTTCGGCGGCTGTTGGACTCAGTGGACTTCCTGGAGGAGATGAGTGGTCCAGGGGAGCTGGCACTGGGTTCCTCGGAAAGAGCCCTCCTGAGGGAGCTCACAGACACTTTGGAGCCCTTCACTGAGGCCTGGGACATGGTGCATGGGGACAGACAGGCAGACATTCAGACAGACAGACATGTATCCATCAGCCTGGGGCTGCCGTGTGTCCTGGGCCTTCGTAAGCATCTTTCTGAGACATCAACGCCCCACTGCCCCTCTCTCCTGGTGGGCCTCAGCCAGGCTGTAGAGCGACGGCTGGCTCCTATTCTGGAGGACCCGCTCTACATCACTGCCACTGCTCTGGACCCCCAATTCAAGCTCACTTGGAGCAGCAACCCTGACTGGCACAGACAAGTTCTCTTAGAGGAGTTATCCAAACATTCCACAGCCTCCAGCCCCATAAACCCCACAACAGACCTACACCCTCAGTCCAAGACTCCTCCTGCTCCGGCTCCTTCGCCGGTCTCCTCACTTTCTCGGCCGTGCAAGTTGTTCTCTTTCATCAAGCAGAGACCCACAACACAGGCCAAGAGTCTTGAGCAAGAGCTGGCCGTATATCTACGAGAGGAACCCACAGATGAGGAGGCTTTGCATTACTGGCGGCGTAAAGCAATTGACTTTCCTCTGCTTGCCCAGGTGGCCAAGAGGGCATTTACCATACCTGCTTGTGGCACTGTGGTGGGAAGTATTTTCACGGCTGCGGGGCGAAGCCTGCGGCCAGAGAGAGGCCGCAACTTACCAAAGAACCTGGAGACGCTCATCTACCTCAAAGCCAACTACAGATTATTATGGACTTAGAGTTAAGAGTTAAACATTTCTTTTAACTAAACAGCAACTGATAGCTTTGTACCTGCAGTAATGTTACTCCTTGGATACTAACCTCTGTTATTCTCTAAGGAAAGTGAGCTAGCAACATAACAACGTTCTCATACTACGCTGACAGTGAAATTAACCAGAATTTCAGTGTAAAGGCTGAGTTTAAAAGGGGTTTACTGCAGTAGGTGTGGGTTTCTGTCTGTTTAATATGTAGCCTGCATACAGACTATCATACTACCTGCTGCGGACTGAAGGGACTAGAAGCATCTTAATATTTATGTATTTACTTTGACCTTATTTTGCCTGATCAGGGTCTTTATACAGCCACAAGACCACCACCACCCCTTCCCACACACACACACACACACACACACACACACACACACACACACACACACACACACACACACACACACAATCTCAGACAGCCTGTGTCTGTACCAGCCAACACTGATATACCTACAAAAACCAAATGGTCAGTTATTGCATATTGTAGCATATAATTTATTTTCACCAATATACAGTAATCCCAGAGGTTGTGCAAATTCAGATGATGTTGTTTTTGAAAGAACGTGGCAGCAGCTAACCAATATGTTATCCCTTTATTGTTTTGTTTTTTTCTCTTTCTCTACATATGCCTCATCAATCGCACATCATAATAAATGAGTTTCACTTCCTAACATAGAGGTGTGTGCAGCCTGCAGATGTGAGTGTATGTGTACATCACAAGCCAGCTTTTTTCAGCTGGTGGAGAAAGGCTGAAATATACTTCATACATCTCATTCTGTGACCCTAATTCATTTATATTTTCCTCTGTCAGTCCTTTACAACTCCACATATACTCTGTCAGAATCAAGGTCAATTCCATTTCATTTTCATTATCACCAGTTTTTTTTTTTCCTTTTTCAATTTCATGTCCAATTCTACTTCTGAACTTTGAGGAATTGAAATGAGTTTGACCCCGTCTCTGCCCCACAAGGCTAACAGAGAATGAGTGCATGTGGCATAACAGAGACTTTTGCTTCACCTGACCCCTGGGAAATGTTTTTGAAACCACTTGTGCAGAGCATTGCTTTGAAGGAGAAACTGTGAAATATGTGGTGCGTGTTCGCCTTTATTCAGAGACTCTGTTACTCTGGGCTGGGCCAGTGGGGAGGCAGGGTAATTGTGAGTAATTCCATTACAGTTAGATTTGAGTCAGCAGGCAGACAGCAGTCACATCCTACACTGCCCTTATCCTCAAAGCCAAGTAGGCCCACAAAACCTACTGCTAGAGGACAGAGAAATAAATGGCTTAAAAATATGTGTGGTTGCTGTAGCTTCGTTCTCTATTGCTACATCAGGATTCGGGAGGCACAAAGTATAGATCAAGTCTTTATGATTAATGCAGAACAATAAGACAACAGCATCAATCAGCCTGAAGATGAAGGAGTGCAGTGATGTTTTGGTGAGAACTGTAGGATTTCGTCTTTCCTTAACTAACTGCAACGCAGCTTCACCCCAGTGTTACTGTTTTTGTTGTTGCTCCGAGGAAGTATGTTTATCTGCGTGAGATACAATGAGATTTCCCTCCATAGATCACAATTATCAAAGATTTCTGTGATCTCAATGATTATCACCCCAGGATGTCTCTGTGGATTTAGATGTGTCGCTAGATATCTGTGTGGATGTGTCAGTGTGCTTATCTTTGAGAAGTGCTTTTGCTCATCCCCACGGGTGTGTTGTTGTCTGTGAGTGTATGTGGAGCAGCTTGAAGAGCCCCCCCCCC
>OMNW01007930.1:17853-30712 GCA_900303245.1 Selene dorsalis
CTGCAGTGCAGAAAGCCATTTTCTGTCCGTATATAGACACACAAAGACACAGAAATACACACACTCAGACAAAACCAATTTTCCCCTCCCCCACACAATGGCCTCAGCAGAGGGCTGTATTGATGCAGGGTGATTTCATAGATTGATTGCTCACGGACACATGCACGCTGGGCCACACTGCACTCAAGAGACAAATATTTTTCCTGCACAATGTGTGTTTGTATTTGTTTGTTCTGCTCACCTCACGATCTTTCCCTATTTGGGGTGCCCTTTAGCTGGCCTTGGTGCTTTGCTAAGGCCTAACGGGCTACAGGACATGAGTGCTGGCACAAACAAAAGTGGTGTTCAGTATCAACAGAGCCCTGGTTACCCCATACACACAGACACACATAACCAAGTATCGTTATTAATAACCTGCCTGTTGCTGGCCTGTTGACAGTTAAAGCCCAATGGATTAAAAAGCTGCCACTCCTTGTATTTAAGATAGTACACTTATATGTGAATATAGCAATTTCATTTCTTAATTTGGCATAAAGTGTGGTTGGAGGAAAGTCCTATCCTGCCCTACTTTCATCCTGCAGCATGTTGGCAGTCAATCTTGTTCTTGTATTTGGCCTTTTAATAGCCGGGGCATGGAAAGAGGGGGGAGCGAGTTGACTGAGGCACTTACCCCTGCCCCGGTCAGACATGCACATGTTGTGACTCCAGTCACAGCACAATAGGATCTATTTCTGTAAATCCACCAGGGTTATCACTCCACTTAAACTATCTCTCCCTTTCTCTCCCTCCCTCCGTCCCTCCGTCCCTCTCTCCGTCCCTCTCTCTCTCTCTCTCTCTCTCTCTCTCTCTCTTTATCTAACACTGTCACCCACTTACACAAAATCATGGCTGACAGAAACAGTCGGCTCAGTGTTAAGAAGAAAGAGAAAGAGAAGAAGGTGGAAACTAAAACAAATGGCGAGAAAGATAAAGAAAAGGACAAAGGGAAGGAGAAAAGTGTGAAAAAGCCTGACAAACCGGTGAAGAAGCCAGAGAAGACCCCTGAGCAGCCCAACACAGAAGATGAGAAGAGGAATGGGGAAAGTGCAGAGGGGGCAACAGGGACAGAGCCGGAGAACAGTGAAGAAAATGGAGAGTTTGTGCCCATTGAGCTGCCACCGTTTGAGATTGTCACAGGGTGGGTATGATTTAATACACACACCAGAAGAATTGAGTGAGCATGTCCTACTTACATACCTGTTCTGCTCTCTAACATATCCACCTTTGTCATTCCCCTTTAGATCAAAGAGCTCTTCTTTGTCTCTCTATAGGTCATATTGTTTCCAGTGTATATACTTGATTTCAGTGAGGAAGGATACTAACAACTTGCACCTGCCATCCTCACTAACGCAGCAGTAAGAATAGGGATGAGTCACAGAGACGACACAGATGCCAGGCCCTGCTGTATCACTCCACCTAGCATCTGTTCCCCATTCTTTTACCTTTGAGTATTGGCTTTTTGATATCAAAGCTATAGGGGATCTATTTGTATAATCCATCTGGATATTCATGCATAATATAACATTACTAAAAGCAAGAGGGCCATGTGTTTTGTGCAGTGGTTGAATCATGAAGGGCCTGGCACATTCACAGATTATGGGATGATTTAAAAGCCAGTAATATTTATAGAAACACCAGTTTACTGTGTGGTAGCTGCATTAATATTCTCTGCACTGTGTCACTGTCTGTATTGAGCACTCACCATCATCACTTTTTTTAAACCATTGTCTGAAAGCCTTAGATGGTTGAAAAGTTCATCATAAGTGAGTGACTGGAAAGGCATTTCCAATTACCACAATGAAAGGTGACAAACTACTTTCAAAGTGTTGTTGACAGATGAATTATGCTGATTGTTTTTTCCCCACTTAGCCCTGGTAATTCAACCCATGTGCACATTAAAAAAAACTCCAATGACGATGACAGTGAGTGATGTGTATGTGTTTTGTAACGCTTTAGTTTTCATGCTCACTGAAAAGGAGACAGGCTACTTTACATTAGATTTAAGGAAACTCTCACTTTCACTGCCCACCAGGGAACAGATGAGTCCATTTTACTTCAAGTTTCAGTTCAGGAATGTGGAGTACTCATCAGGGAGGAACAAAACCCTACTGTGCTTCAGAGTGGATACAGCAGGAGGCAGCGCGGAGCCTCTGAAAGGTTATATGGAGGATGAACATGCCACAGCACATGCTGAAGAGGCCTTCTTTCAGCAGGTAATGAATGCTCGCACACAGCTGCTCTCACTGTTAAATCCTATCAGGGATCTGATTTCTATACATCTCCAAGCAGTTGCCCTTTTCTATTATGTTTTTTCTCCACAATAACTTCCTATAAATATAAATTCCTTCTCAGGTGCTCCCTAACTCTTCACAGGAGCATGATATCACATGGTATGTGTCATCCAGTCCCTGTGTAGCCTGTGCAGCCAAGCTGACCAGCATCCTCCAGCAGCGCAAAAAGCTCCGTCTCTGCATATTCTGCTCCCGTCTCTTTGAGTGGGAGCAGCCGGAGATAGTAGAAGGGCTGCGGGCTCTGGTGAGTGCTGGCTGCAAACTGCGCATGATGAAGCCCTCTGACTTCCTGCATGTTTGGGAGACTTATGTGGAGAAGGAGGACCAGAGCTTTACACCCTGGGAGGATTGTCAGGAGAACTACCAGTACTATGTGGAGAAACTGGCTGATATCCTCAAGTAGATGTGAGTAAAGTGTGGTGTTTGTTGTGTTGTTTTTTTCCATGTCAACAAGCTGTTGGTTTAGAGGTTCACCTGAATAATTACTCTATTTTTCTTCTTTCCAGAACTCTCCACTGACCGAACCACAACTTGTGAAATCACTACTGGATGAATATATGTTTTAATGAACACTAATGGCAATGTTTTGTATTTTTTATTCTGATAATTTCACAGGGTGACACAAAATTGTTGTATTTCTAAGCAAATATATAATACAGCATACAAAAAACGAGGCAATGACTGTTGCTGAAACAATATTAAATAAGTTTTGGATGAGCCGAACTTAAAACTAGTGACATCTGGTGTTTGTCTTAAGAACTGAAACACTACTTGACAGAGAAGTGATAGCAGACTGCAGTAGTATATGCACAATGCATGCAATAACTGAAAGCTAACAATGTGTATGACTGACGTTACAGCATAAATAATTTGTCTAATTCTTAGTTTAACAGTACATTTGACAGTCAATTCATCAAAACAAATTTTTTTTAAATATTAAAAAATGTACAATTGCCACTAGCAATGTGCAGCCCAGCAGAGTAATACATGATTAATAAATCTATGCACAGTTACAATACAGTGATGGTCTGTCCATCTTGTCAACTACAGTATTTGATTATTTCCTATGGAATTTGGTGCCAACACTGTCCCCAGAGGAAGGATGAATTTTGTCAACTTTTATCTACCAAGTCTAAGTCTAAGTCAGATTGTTTCTCCAAGAATCCCTCTGGAACAAAACTCATCATTTAAAACAACCCTGATGACACTCAGGTGTAATTCAAGACTAATACTAACACAGTGATGTATGAACTTTCACATAGTGACTATGTATAGCTGATTCTTTAGATGTCCAATGATGCCCACCATATGGAGGCCTCAACTTGGCACCACTTTTCTTTTTCTGCCCTGCTAGTAATAAGCATCACGCAATAGTTACTTTTTCTCTCCAGTTTTAACACACTCTGTTGTGTAATCACCATTAAAGCACGCAGAGCTGTAGGAAGTCTATAGACTACTAACTATAGATTTCAGCCTGCAAAGAATTACCTATTATACTGACATGAATACATCTTCAGTGACTTATTGCTTGAAGGAAGCCAGACCACCGTTGTTTTCTTCCGTGTCATGGCTCTCAGTCGTCACAGCTAATAAAACAGATAGAGTGAGGTGTGGAAAGATGGATGAGTAATACATTACGTGTCAGCTACAGAGAAACTGGCACAACAGAGGAAACGTATCATTAGAAAAGTGGACATATCACCTTGTTCCTCTGGTGTGGTTATGGGTAGGGGTGTTGTTTCACTGCAAACCGCGCCATTCTCATCACCCTCTGCAAATCAGACAGCTTTTAATAATACAACCAAGAAAAGCAGAAACTGTCAGCAAATGATATGATATGCTGTGAGTTGTTGTGTTATCAACCAGCTGTGGACAGAAAAAGATAATGATAGTTTATCCAATAGTTGTAATTTGGCATTTTATAAACCCTAGAAAACAGCACATCAATCAAGAAAATAAACATTAGTTGCAGACCTATTAGAAATAACTTTTTTTTTCTTTTTTTTTTAAAAATTATACGCATGATCATTAACCTTTAGATGGTGAAATCAGTGATGCATCCGAGATGTACTCAACCAACGGACAGGGTACATCTGCAGGAGGGAAGAACGAACTTTAACACAACAGCTTAAGGTCACCATGAAAACATAGGGACTTCTACATTTAGAACAGTGTCTTAAGTATAAATGAAAAAAGCAACCAAAAACCACAGAGAGGTGGTGCCAGCATACCAGTACGGTCCTTCATCTGAGCCATCGTGAGAAATAGGTTTTCTTCTTCTGGTTTGTCGTCATCATGAACTATGTGATTAGAAAAAAACAGTGACCTCAGTGTGACTTTTGTTTGTTACTTTCTGATATTGTGAAGACGTCAGGATGAGCTGAAACCACAAACCTTCAAAAATCCATAAAGATTAAGGAAATAATTATATGTAGACTTATCTCTACAAGCAACTATGTCGTCACGTTGTATCACTTGATACATTGTTATTAAAGCATTACTGATTATAGTTGCTTTAATAGAGCTAATATTTATAACCCTGCATTCAATCCATGCATGTATTCAAAACATCATAAAGTAACACCTGGTTTGCGGAAGACTCTGAGGGCAATGCATCCGAGGAAGACAGCGATGAGGCCAAAGAAGATACAGCCAGAGATGGATAGAAGCACCCTCCTCTTCACAACTGCGGATTAAAAATAAAAAGCAATGAGAGAGAGAGAAATTGGCAGAGTTAAAACTCATACCTTCCAGGCTTCTTTTGTACTCACGAAGGTTCTTGGTCTTGAAAGGATCACTGCTTTTTGAATAAGATGGTCTCCCACTGCGAACACCACGGCAAGTGTAAGAGCTCTGAGCTGGGTCACTCGTGGGTGTGACGTAATGTCTCAGAGACATCCCATCAATATTTTTGTCCTCCATGAACCTGTTCAAAATTTTGTTGAAGTTGAATTTTCTGCATTGTTAAATTTGATGAAAATCCACATGACACATAGTAACACATTTAGAAAATGATCCTTTACAGTATTAAAGGGCCTTTTTGAGGGGCATTACCATGTGTAGTTCCATTGCCAGTTCTTCTCCTTCACGTTCACCTCACATTTGAGCACCAAGCTGTCAGTGGAAAAGACTTCTGACCAGCCAGTTAGCAGGACTATCTTAGCCTGTGGGCGTTCTGAAGAAACACAATAACAGCTGTAATAAATGCACTCAACACTTGCATGCAAACAAAAACAACGAAAGAGGAAGAACACAAAACATACCTTCAACGTTGAGCGTGACAGTCGGACTCTGGTCTGAGTGGAAGACGTGTGCATCTGTTCCTCTTTTCACTTGGCAAACATATGATCCAGTGTTTGCCGTTACGACAGAACTGATGGTGTGATTGTTTCCAGATTCTCTAAATTGAGTGTTGTCTTTGTACCACAGGTACTCCCACCCAGAAGAGACCTTGATGTCACAGGTAAAGGAGACCGAATCTCCAGTGTGCATCTCACGATGGTCGGGTTGCTGCATCAGTCTGACGTTGGGTTTAATATCTGAGGGGTGATAATAATATATTTCTAAGGGTACAACAAGATTTAAATGTAAATTGCATTGCACATTAAGGAAAGGCTGACCTTTAACTAGATGCTTTAAATGGCAACTTTGATTTGCTGAAACTGTAGCCTACTTTCCTACCAATGTGTTCAACTTCTTCCTCTCTGTTTTCCTCAGTCCACTTTTACAGAGAATAGTCTGACATTTCTGAAAATACATGTTTGCACTTTCTTGCAAGAGATGGATGAGATGATCGATGCCACCCTCTTGCCTTAGCTTAGCATAAAGACTCAGGCAGGGGAAACAACGGACTACCAGCTCCTATAATGCTCATTAATAACACCTCAAATAATCTTGATTGTTTAATCTTGCAGGGTTGGGTTAGGTTTTAAGAAGGGTCACATATAGGTGGGAGCATTGGGTACCAGGAGCACAAAAAAGGAAGAAAATTAAATCTCACCATAAACAATGAGTGTTAGTTCAGAACTGTTGGTGCTGCTGACGTGCCTGCTTTTGAGCTTTGCTGAGCAGCTGTACTGCCCACGGTCTGACGCTGAAGCAGAACTGATGGAAAGAGTAGTTTTATCCGAGTCAAAAGACTCTGCATGACCAGGCTGGACCTCATGTCCATCTTTGTACCATGTATATTTCCAGTTGGTGGTGCCATCCATCTGACACCGCATCTTCATACTCTCAGAGGGGAACACGTCTAACCACTGGGTCACGTTCTTCAAAGATGGAACAGGAATTTCTGAAAACACACAGAGACTTTGATGATCCTGTGAAAAAAAACTTGAGCTGTATCTTGACTGTAGAACATTTTGACCATAGCATGAAATCGATAAATACAGATGAAGACATGGTTCATCTAAATACAGATCATGAATACAAAGTATTATTCTCACCAATTATACGTAAGTTCCGTTCATTGGGCTCTGCTTTGTACTGTGATTTGTCTCTTTTGGCAACACATTTATAAGTCCCACTATCTGATGAACTGGCATTATGGATTGTAAAGCCATGGTTGTTAGACAGTGGCACATCATCTTTGTACCACTGATACTCCCAACCAGACGAAACTGGGACTTCACATTTGAAGGACACCGACTCTCCTTCATACACTTCGGTAACATCTGGATTTTGAGTGATCAAAGCCTCTGGACTTTTCTCTAAAGAAACAAAGCAGAAGAAATGTGTTTATTTATGTATATTCTGTCATAACAGCAGCTGATTACTGTTGAAAAAATTTCTGACCAGTCAGATACAGACATAACTGGTCAAAGATGCACTGCAGAGACACACACTAAAAATACTTTTGGGGAAGTCAACAGAAACTTACCTTTAACTTCAAGTTGTACATTCTGACTAGAATCAGTGAGAAAGACTTCACTACTGCCTCTTTTTGCTTTGCACTTATATGATGCACTATCATATGTCCCAACAGAGTTGATTGAATACATTCTTTCAGATACAGGAAGTTCGTGGTTATCTTTGTCCCACACGTATTCCCAGCCAGAGGAGACATTAATGTGACAACTGAAGGAGACAGATTCCCCAGGGAACATCACACTGTACTCTGGATCCTGCGTCAGTATGAGCCTGGGTTTCTCGTCTGAAGGTAAATAGACATGCTGTTACCAACGGTGTGTAAAATGACAAAAGTTAGCTCTAGCAGATATTTGTTCCACTCCAGCACCTTGGCCTAATCCCCGAAAATATTTAATTGCCCCTCATGAGAATACATTCATAAAGTAAATATTTCAATGAATATTTAAAAGAAAACTTACCATACACTTCGAGAGTGAGTGAAGCACTGGGACTACTTAGGACCGATCTGCCCTCGAGGTATCCCTTACACTGATATTGTCCTTTATGTTTAGCTGAAGCAGATTTGATGTGAAGAGTTTCACCGAGCTCAAAAGACCCATCATTATCAGACCGAATCTTCTCTCCATTTTGTTCCCATGTGTATTTCCAGCCAGAGTCTTCACTTATGCCACAGTGAAACCTCACACTCTCAGTGGGAAACACATCCAACCACTTGGTCACATTCTTCAAAGTTGGAACGGGAATTTCTAAAACCACACAAGACACATTAGCCACTATAGACATCCTTTAAGATATCATTTTTGTATGACTGAAACCAACTATTCATCAAGTTATCTTCAAGGTATTTTCTTGAGGAACTGAGTAACCATGTGGTCTGCAACTTCCTAATGCAGCATGTCTTTAAATGTTTTTTGGCAGACATTTTTGTTCTCCAAAATATTAAGTTTACTTTCAGTAAGACAAAGACAAGCAGCTAATTTAAATAAAAATGAGATGTACCACATGGTGTTTTTCTGAAAGATAAAATGACACAAATGATTTTACCAATTATAAAAATAACTAGTGATTATTTCTCTTCATCAACTAATTGAAAAGTTGTTTCAGCCTCTGCCTCTTTGTATTTGCATTTTGTCATGTCATACAGCGGAAAGGTACAAGTCACAGCTAAGCTGCCACTGGGTTGTAGCATACACAACAAAATCAGATCAAACAGATGAAGTGTGTAACGAAAAAAGGTTTCATGTTTGACCTTGAAAGTAAGAAGCCGGCTAAGACAACTAAATAAGGTAAAAAAAATAAATAAATAAATAAAAAAGTAGAAGAAGAAAAACGAAAAAGAAAGAAATGAGATCATAGATTGCACAAAACCTCCTATTCTAGTCCTACCCAGGCGTAGAAGAAGTACAGCACGATTCTGAGCTATCCCTCCCTTCATTATAGCACACCACAACATCCTGTTTCAGCAGAGAGAGCACGAAATGACGGAAGCTAGATGCTCTAAAAATGCAGTTTTACTGTATCCAAAGCATCATGAGGTTTTTTTTCTTTTTCTTTTTTTTTTTTTTTTTTACATCAAGACAAATGAAAACGATGACTTGAATTACATGAATGAATAGCAAACTTTGCATTTACAACAAACAATTCAAGCTTTTCTTGTGCAGTGTTTAAAATAATACCACTTTGCTGTTTCTACTCACCATGAACATCCAGTGGTATTTTTTCACTCTCGCTTGTTGATGTTGCTACACTCCTTGTGGCCTTACAGGAGTATTTCCCACTGTTAGAGACCTGAAGAGGGATGCTGATGGTGCTACTGGTGGCAGATAGTGAGAGCTTATTCTCATCTTTGTACCATTGATAGCTCCAGCCAGAGGACACACTAACAATGCAAGTGAAAGTAACGTTTTCTCCAACATATATCGGGTCATGTTGAGGGCTTTTGTTCAAAGCTGGTGTCGGTGTATTTTCTGAAACAGATAGACAATGTATGCAATATTACTGCCACACTGTACCCAAAAGCTTGTGTTGCAGTCATATACACACAGTAGCCACTTTACGAAGCATCTCACACGACTCTTTCGTCATAATGTCTCCATCCACGATATACAAGGTCATAGTTAGTATTGGTAGGTTGTACCAGACCCTTTATACTCACAGGTATAATATCCTGGCACTCTTGTAAGACCTCTTTATGTACCTAATGTAGTCTAGTAGTATAACAAGACCTTTCAGTTTGCCCTCAGCCATAAAGACAGCTAAAACCTTATAAATTTCATAAAAGTAGAATTCATGACAGAGCTGTTGTATTGAATTGAATAGACTGTGCACATATTCATCATAAAGTGTGAGCATATACCCCTATGAGCACTTAAATTTTAAGTTAAAATTAAATCTCGCACCGCTCTTGGTGAGAGCTGAGGAGACTGATTCCTGGTTTTTAAATCCATTAACCAGCAGCCAACAGTTAGCTTAGTGCAAAAAACTGAAAAAATCAAAGACACAACTAGCCTTGCTCAGGTTGTGCAGATTAAGCAAACATGGTCGAATGCGTTCGTTAGTAAGGTTTCAGTATGAATTTGTTACCTCTGAGGCAGAGCCACACTGGGCGTTTACCCAAGGCTAGGCGTTTATGCATGGTGTAAAATCAGAGTTGACATATTATCACCTTTTAAGCTGACATGGTGAACTTGTTAGCAAACCACCTACACATGTAACTGCTACAGAACAACATCGTAATTGGTTTGGATCAGTGTCTCTGGCCACTGCACTAATGTAAGCCCAGTGTTCACCTTCTCATAGTTCTGTTTTTGGTCTCTAGTAACAAATATTGAGGGGACACATTTGTTTGTTCAGCTGATAAATACCCTAATATGTGCACCAGCTTGTTTCTAGGTGACCTAATCTGTCGGTCTGTAACTAGTAAGCAGTGGCTATTAAGAGACTGAGAACAATGCACTGACAGCACTAAAACTTAACCAGGATGGTAAATGTTGCGAGGCAAACAGCGAAACTGAACTGTGACTAACTATAAAATCCTCCTTCAACATTGTTTTTACATTCAATTTCATTAATGCATAAACATCATAATCATAACATAAAAATATAGAGTACATAGATAAGTGCTGTAGAGAGGCATGAAATCTTACCATAAACCTTCACATTGATCGTGTTACTGAATCCGGAGCTGACGCTTCTGGATCCAAGGTGAGCTTTGCAGGTATAGCCTCCTTGATCAGTTTGAGTGGTGGAAGTGATATTGTAAATCTCTGAATCTTTGTCATCTGAGTCCTGTATGAGGTTCTGTCCATTTTTGTACCAGGTGTACGTCCACTTAGAATCACCACCCTCGCACCTTAATGTCACCACCTCATTATTGAACACATCCAACCAGGGAGACTGCAGCGTCGCAGTAGGTGTAGGTGGATCTGGAAGTAAGCAACACAAAGAGATGTTTGAGGTTAAACCTAATTTAAGGCACTGATGTGAGGAAGGAAAACATAAATGTCAAGTGCATCATTTAGCTATTCAAATGCAGGTGAATGGACTGTGTTGATATGGCTGTTGTGAGGTTTGACCTAAAGCTAGCGACACAGAACAAAGGTCTGCTTACCAGAGACCTGCAGAGAAGAAATACTTTCCCCTGTGTAGAATGGCTCTTTGCCTCTCTTGGCTTTGCAGCGATACTCTCCAGTTTTGGAATGATCTATAGCCGTTATTTCGTAAGAATCAGTATTAGATGCTTGAATTTCTTTTCCATCATGGTACCACAAATATTCCCATCCAGAAGACTCATCAACGCTGCATGTGAAGGTGACAGACTCTCCAGGGAACATCTGGTCAAAGTCTGGTGTTCGCTTCACAGTCAGCTGTGGGCTGTTTCCTGATCAGAAAATGTTAACATTTCAGTTATTCGTCACTTTGTACAAACAGTCAGAAAAAAAGTATGGGTAAAGAAACTTACCATAAACTTTGACTTCAAGTGAATTGCTCTTTGGAGTGACAGCACTCTTTGTTTTGTGATGGCCTTCACAGAAATAACTTCCCTCCATGCGTGTTGCTGCAGTGACTGTAAGGACTGATCCTTCAGCAGAGATAGACACATCTTGGTCTGCATCCTTTAGTTCATTTGTATCTTTGTACCAGGTGAAGGTCCAGTCAGAGCTGCCACTGATACCACAACTGAATTCCACTTTCTCATTGGGAAACACATCCAACCAGGCTGTGTTGTTCTGCAAAGATGGCTTTGGAGGCTCTGGAACTTTCATATAATTCATATAATTAGAAAAATAACATTATGCTGAAATTACCATGCACATTTAGGCCCAGAAGCATTAGGATCTTCAGTGTTTTTGTTGTTGTTTGTATTTATTTTAGTATATTTGTCTTGACTTTTGGTATGCATTAAATGTAAAAGTTATAAATGTGGCTCTTGAGTTGAATATAATTACATTTGATACTGACAAATTTTAAAGATTACATGCTAACAAGTTTGTCACATTGACATTTCACATTATAAATGCAATTAGTGTGACTAATTTGATATTCAGTACTGTTTCTAACAGATTAATTTTGCACATTAAAGCAGGTTTCTTTTAATGGGCAGTGAGTCAAACTGCACAAACGTTATGTAGATACAACTGATAAAACTTTTTGATGATGATATCACTGCTGCCATTTCTCATGTCTCATCCTGCAGTGGAATACCATGATGTACACACTGATTTGGAGAGATGTTTTTACAGGAAGCCTTTACATAATCTATCGTCTGTATACACCTAAATATCACCTATGACTTTCTGTACTGCCTTAAATTAAATTCAAAATATTGTAAGGAGCTGCATGATCCTTCTTATTCTTGTCGATGTATGAACAGTAAAATAATGGAGGTTAAAATCTCACCAGTTGGAGCCTCTGTAACATCTGTCACATTTTGGAACATGTCAGTGACTGTAGAGTAGCAGAGAGCACAGGTATGAGCATGTCAAGCCAACAGGCATGCCAAGTGGAGGTTTAACCAGCAACAGTGAAAAACAAACAAACAAAACATTTCAAGCAAAAAATCTGTATCTCCTTGACTTCCAATAAACATCTTTACTTTTTTCTGGCATTTTAGAGACAAAATTGTCATTTTAGTGGTCAAATAATCAGCCAAAACAGTTATTGAACGATACAATATAACATCAGATGTTATTTTGTCCTGGCTCATTCCATGGACAATATGGACAAAAACACGTTTGCATGACTGAACACTGAAATATGAACTTGCACTAACAGCAGACTGAATTGAAGGAACTGAGTTGAACTGAACTTCATGTTCCTCATGTTTACATAACCCATGCTTTACTTCCTAAACATAATTTTGGTCTAAATCACACTTAAGACCAGACCATTAAAACATTTAATATTTAAATATAGTTTAGTTTTTCACATAAATAAACATGGAAACAGAATAAAGGATTACTTATAGCAGATGAGTAGGTAGGTAGTCTGACTTTATACATAGTTTTGAGGGATTAAAAAGTGCAGATCTAGCCTTAGTACTTCTTCTGTGTCAATGCTAAGAGTCTCTTACCATTTTCAATTTCATCAGCTGCACAAATGGCAGCGAAATCTGTGAAACCAAACAATGATGACTTTTCAGTAGAAATCATTTTTGAATG
>OMNW01007930.1:38517-52763 GCA_900303245.1 Selene dorsalis
GACACACACACACACACACACACACACACACACACACACACACACACACACACACACACACACACACACACACACGTTTATACGTACATCAATTACACAGTTTAATGAAAGTTTGAGATCATGGAAATAGGAATTATTCGCTAGGACAAATAACAAATTATTCAAATTCCCAGCATTTAAAGGGCTGGTAAAGGATAAATCTTGTAATAGTAGCCATATCCTTCTTACAAATACCATGAAAAGATCAAAATTGACAAAGAATACCCACGGAAGTTGTCTATTGACTGTGAATGCAGTCTGATAGAGCTCATTTTTCTTCAAATAGATCTCCACTGTTGTCACTGATGGGTTGCTGTTGTGCAGATCATTGCACTACTGCAAAAATGGGCACTGCAGTGTATTTTCAGTCAGTCACTCACACATACTGACAAACAGTGACGAATGCACCAAATCCAGAACTGTACACAGCGCCAAACAAATGCACTATTTTCTATTGTTTGAGTAAGTCGGCAGGGAAACCACACATTGTTGTTTTTGTGGAATTCGTGGGCAGAAATATTTTGTTTTTACCAGCCTTAACTAATTGCTTCGTGTGGAGATACATACGTTTGACCTCCAGCTTGCAGGAGACAGTGGCTTCTCCCTGGGCGTTCTTGGCTCTGCAGGTGTACACACCTCCGTCGAAGCTGCATGGCTTTCGGATCTCGAGCGAGCAGATGCCCTGGTTGGAGATCTGACGAAACTTGGGGTCATCACCAATGATCATCTGATTTTTCAGCCATTCGATCTTAGGCTGTGAAAGGGTGAGGAGACAGTCACTAACAAATGAGTCTGTACCCTGTAAACACATTCCCTGTTTTATTATGGTGCCAAAAAACAAGATTTCCTCTCAGCTCATGCAGCTGTTTTAAAACTGTAGCATCACATGTGCTGATGATTTTTTTAGTCACGTTGGTGGCAAAGCCTGTCGACCCCACCACCAGGATTAAATATCTCCACAATTCCTGGATGGACAACCGTGAAACAGACATGTTGACCCTGGTGATCTCTCGACTTTTTACTGGTGCAATCAGCAGCAGTTTTCACTTAGCCACTTTCATCACACCATCTTCTTGATGGATGCCGATTACATAACATTTTTAATATATACATTTTACTATAATTTCAAGTATGAATATTAGAATCATAAAAAAAGAAAAATTGTGCTTTTTTCAAACTTTGACATACAGATTTAAGTGTTTCACAACACGCACTTCTTTTAGAGCCACTGTTTCTAAATTTGTATTTATCCATCATCTTTTTACACTCATTTTTAAACACTTAACATCTCAGTAGACTCGACATGTAGTTTGTTCAACCTAAGTTTCCCAGGGAGCTCAGACAGTCTGTCCTAAGCGTGACAGTTGAGTATAACGGGAATAACATAAACCTTTTCCTGACCTCAGATATGTACTGCTCTGGGTTTCAGTGACACTCTCCCTGCATGAATTTCCTCATCGTCCAACTTCTTGCAAGGTGATTCTGGTTATTGAATTACACCTCAGCTGATGCATCTTAGAGCAGAGTCTTCAACCCTTGGTCACTGATGTCTTAAACATATTTAGTTCTGCTTATGATAAGTTTTCAGAATAGATGTTTCTTCTATTTTAAGGAGTGAGAGAACTGACGTATTGATTTAAGACGTAAAGAAGGGCAAATATTTGCAGAGGTATGTAGGTCATTTTGTGGTGAGGTAACAGCTGTCATCTGATTTCTGGGTTGCACTGAGGCCAGTTTATGCAAAAACGTGATAAAAAGTAAATTCACAAAGATTCAACCAAAGGGCTTTGATTTTTTTATATTCAAGCAGGTCGGGTCAGGATGAAACACAGAGAAGGATTTGATTTAAATGTTAAATGAAGCTGGACCAAAAAAAAAGTTAAGGTGTGAAAACACTACGAGGGGAAAATTAATGCCATCCGTTGGATACCCTCAGTTGTCATTACCCCTGCTGGTGGAGGAGGTGGAGTATGACGAATTGAGTGATATGTTTTCATGTAGACCAAGCACTGTACATTTGAGCCTTTGGCAGCATGGAGGAGATGCTGCTGTTGCTGCTGATGCTGATGATGCTCTTGCAAACCAACACCTCCAACACATGTTCATGCTGCTTGTGTGGTGACATGAGGACAAGTTCAGGTTTCATATGATTGCATGAGATCATAGTTTGGATCAGTGCATCACATGGAGTCAGGAATCACATGCTGATTGAAAAAAGTAGAATTTCGATGTGCAAACATTTCTAGCCATGATAGCAGAGAGACTATTGGATGCATCGCTAGGACATTTTGTGCAGATGTCCAAAGAATGACTTTAATCTCACATCACACTTTAGCTCAGTTTAACTAGTCTTACCTTTCAAAGTTAAAGCTCATCACCTGTGTTGTATTGACAATGGACATAATATCTCTGAGCCTGGTGGTCAGCGTTGTTTCACTGACATTAAGATAACAAGCTAAACAAAAAAAAGTAAATCCTCCCACTTGTCTCTGCTGCTCTTATAATCTTCCTCTGTCCCATCATGCTTCTGTGTTTGGGCATACGTGTCTATGGATCTCACTGGGATAATCAGTCACACTGATAACAGAGCTGCAGTCTGGATAGGTGGCAAAAATAGTACCTTCTGCAGTTCAGCCATGAGAGGACACTAAGGTATACCTCTTATCACTGTCTCTTCTCTGTCTCTATCTTTCCCATGGTGCTCTCTGCCTCTTTATGTGACAGCTCTTTATCAGAGGCAGCAGAACAACTTATCACACTACATGCCTTTCTGCTAGACCTCCTCAGCAGTGTACCCTGTGCCAGCTGAGAGACGGCGGATCAGTAACACACTTGCAGGCCACATATATGTGATATAATCTCACTTACTTAAGACAGATGAAGTGTTTGAGGTGAGAAATTTTATTTTATGTATGTGGTTTAATACGGTTTAATCTCTGATGATGTTTTGTTGTTGATATTTTAACTATTAATCTGAGACAGCAGTTTCATATGAACAGGGTCAACCATTGGTGAGATCCACATCCAGACCATTGAGACTGATATGTGGATATGTTTTCAAACAGCTTCTACAACTCAGTTGCTCTAATAGCAGGATCCAAGCCTGTTAAGCCACAGGAACAAACACGGCAAGATTCATTTAGACTTGGTGGGGCTTCACAAAGACCCAGAGCACGAATCGACAGCTGAGTCGTTATTTTCAAATGCAGGAATCCAATGTGTCAAACAACTGTACTCTCGTGCATACAGACACATGCAAAAATCTGTTATCTCTTCTGGACCTTCTCAGCTGTTTGAGCCCAACCCAGTCTATGACCCATCACTCCCTCTTTTCTTAGTCCTAAAAAATGTCGATCGCAGCCTGAGCCAACGCTAGTTTCTCTTTGTCTCGACTACTCTGGAGTGTGCACACTGTCCAACCACTGCTGTACTTGATGACAGGCCAAGGACAGCTAGGACGCATAATCAAATAGCGTCCATCATAGCTGGCCACCTAAGCTGTCTGCGTCAGCCAGACAACTGTAAAGATATGTTTAACTGGAGCAGTGGTCGCCAAGAACAGTGAGAGACATACTGAGATTTCACACAGACATTCCAGTGCAAGCCCTGCCCCATTTATACAGTGAAAAGCAGTTATATTAATACCTCATTTGAGGCAGTTGTACTACGCTCTCTTCACTAAGAGCATATGGTTTAAATCCAGAATAACAGATCAGGAAAACAGGACTCAGGCTTCATATGAGAAATACCTAAGATCTTGACAGGACATCCTATCCTTCATTTGTCCATACAGTCAACAGATGTTTCCTCAGGCTGTCCTGGCTGTGAGCATGTACTCCAAACATCCAATCAGGTGTAAAAATAGCAACCACTCATACCGCTGGTATTAGCCATCAGTGATGCATAGCAGGAACACCACAGTGATCCTAAACAAGATGCACTCACAGGAAATAGATAATGGGGTAGTGACTGAATTAACTGTTATTTCTTTGGTGGCATTATCGGCAAATTATTTTCTCTATAAAATATTTGGTTTTTATGTCTTTAGATTAGATAATATGAGGTCTTTGGTGAAGAAACTGAACATGTTTATATTTTACCCTGCATGGGCCTGTATTCAAACTGCACTGGTATACAGAGACATGCAGCGACAGAGTGTCTCACCTTGGGAGACCCACGAACAGAGCACAGCAGCTTGGTTGTGTATCCCACAGTGGCAGCACGGTCGCTGAGGGTTGTGGTGAACTTTGGCGCCTCACTGAAGTCGTGCTCCTGGTACTCAGGAGGCTTGTACACAATACCTGTGAACACAAGGAGCAAGGTAAATATATTGCATCTGAGCGTTGCTTGTAAAATTATGACAGTTTGAATATGTGATTCTTTGTTAGGTATTTGAAGGATGATAATAAGTGACAGGACTGGAAGCTTTTCACAGTGAAGCAGCTGCAATGATGTGACATACAGGACCACTGAGTGAACACTAGGATAATGATTATGTAACTTCTGCTGAGTAGCGACTGAGAAGTGTTTCATATATTCAACTTCTTTAAGGAGATATTCTCCTTCATTCCAAAGTTAGTATTGCATTCATTGCAGTTTTCCAAAATATATTGATGATTGTGACACTAACTAACCTTCCTATCCCTGTTGCTACAGCCTGGAGTTCAACTTGTTGCATAAGATTACTTAAGAATGATGGCCCTGTCAGCTCAACACACTGTAACTTGAGAAAACATATGCAAACACATGAATGTGCTGCACATTTAGTCATAAGAGTGCATTGAACAAGTTCCAGCCGGCTTCATCACTTTATTTTTAGCATCGTGATGTGTCACAGAATTTGGGTAGGACGTTGGTGTATTTGCATGTGTTCTCTTAAGTTGCAGTGAGTTGCGCTCCGTACTTCAAAAAAGAACAAAAGCATTAGGAACTAATAAAACTAAATGAATACTATATTTAATGTATGCTCATATTTTCATAAGCTGATGACCCATGGGTAATGTCACATGCAATGCATTTGCAGTAATGTGCAGCACATGCTGAACAGAAATTCTGTTTTAATTTGAAGGAAATTTCAAATCAATATTTAGTTTTGGTAACACGTGCCACACACTAAATATAGTTAACTGAATATTGTGTGATTGCTACTTCACCTACTGAAGATTGTATGTATGCGCAGGCCTTCACAAACCACAGAGATTTAGTGTACTGACCTACATCACCACACAACATTTTGGGGGCTGCAACCACAGGTAAATATAAACACAACACATACACACATACAAGAAAAACATTTGCTCTCACAGCTGTCTTAATGATGTCGGAGCCTCTTTAAATCTATTTCGGTAGCAGCTGATCACTGGCCAAGAGAGCTACCCACTTATAATTAAAGCAGTGCCAAAGCCACTTCCACTCCTCAGGTCCTCTCTTTAAACACACACTACTCTTGCAGACATATGCTCATTAAAGTGTAAAGTACCCACTTGTACTGCAGCCCTGCCTGCCTCTGAAACTCTTGCTCATATACACAATCTGACCCCAGGAGAATTAAAGTACTGTATATATCAAGAGGGTCACCTGTCTTCTGGATGGTGGCCACCTCCTTAGTGACGGCACTCTTTTCACTCGTGCCTACTTTGTTCATGGCGAACACTCTGAAACTGTACGAGTTGCCCATGATGAGGTCTGAGATGGTGGCGGTTAGCCTGTGATAGTTCTCCAGCACTGTGAACCAGTCCTGCAGGTGGACACACACCAAACGGTTTGTTAAGTATAACATGGACACATATCGGTTATTACCAGAGGGGTGTCAATCAAGCAATCATCAACCATAGCTCATCATTTTTATATACACTGTGATTTATCTTTTCCTAATCCATTCTGTGGATCCTCTTTCAGGTTTTTCTTTTCACTGCCTCCAACAGTTTTCACTCTCTCTTGCTCCTTCTCTTTCATTTAAGTAATACTAGGAGCATGTGCTGGATAACAACAGGTCTTACAGTTTCTACACGATTGCTCCATAAACCCAGTGTGTAGCTACATCTACAGAGATTCTCCTTAATGCAAGAGCAGCTTTACATTCACACATTGTTGAATAATGTGGAATAAAAAAATATCCTTTCACAATCAGAGGCCAAGGAGGATATTTAATGTAATGTTGTGGCAGGAACCTAAAATAAAAATCTACTTTGGGCACTTGTTAATGAGGACATCTGTAACATCTGCCTACCCCGGTCTTTTTGTCGGCCTTCTGAATGGTGTATCCGGTGATTTCTGTGTTGCCATTATCCTTGGGAGCAGTCCATTCAAGAGCAGCATTGAAGCCCCAGGAGTCCACCAGTTTCGCACTGGCAGGAGGACCAGGCAGCTCTGAGGAGACATATGACTGTCAGCTACAGCATAAAAGATTTAAATTATAAGCAGTGTGTTCCTCAGAGAAAGTAAGATGTCTGCTCCCAGCCACGATAGATCAAATATGATTTACATATATGTTTTGCAATGGCTCTAATGTGTGGCTGCATGTTCAACTGCAGCAGCTGAGCAGGTTCAAACACAGGGTCAAAGAGCGTCGTTGTTAGAGGTGTGATGTATGTCGGCTGGTGCTTTGGATTTCTGTAGGAGGAAGTCACAAGTCTCAGAAGTAACGAGCCGATTCATCAGGGAGGTCTGAAATAAGTCAGACATTTACACATGTCGGACGCACACCTGCTGCCATAAGGACGTACTGTGTGTGCAAACCTGTTTATGTTGTGTGCAAACATGCGTGCCATGTGCAACTCACCAACAATCTGAAGGGTGATCTTGGCTTTGTCTTCAAAGCTGTCCACTTTAACAGTCATCTCATAAACACCAGAGTCCTCCCTCTGAGATGTGCGGATAAACAGGATGCTGTCCTTGTCAGAGTTCCTGATGTTGACCCTCTTTGTATCCACAGGCTGATCATCCTTCAGCCAGGACACCACAGGCTTGGGCTTGCCCTGAGGATGAAAGCAAGACACAAGGTGTAAGCTAAAGTGTGATGATTTTATAGAAGTCACTTATGAACTTTTATTATGAAATATACGTTTGCGATGGCTTACAAGAAACGGGATGACCAGGTTGATCTGCTCCCCGACCTGCTTGACATAACGGGATCTGAGAATGCGGGGCATACGGATCTTGGGGCGGTCTGAAAAATAGAAACTCAAGTCAGGGATGTTCCTCTTGTGCCTCATCCACCACCATGTTATCTAATCTGATTAACTAATCTGCTGTCGTTGTTGATACATTCTTAACACATGATATAACCTGGACAACTCAACCCAATCATCCATTTGACAGCTTCAGGAAGCATTAACAGCTGTCAGTGTTCAGAGTACAAATTGTGTCAAGTACAGTTCCCAGTGGGGCCATGCAAGTTCAAAATGACAGGTCAACAAGACCTAAATAGGCCAGGCATAGTGAGGAGAAGCATCATCGCTGAGGGAGCTAAAATTAATCCACAAAAGTTTTTTTTTTTTTTTTCCATATAATAATCAAAATTATCATTAATTGCAGCCCTCGTATGTTTGTAAGGTTAAATATTATCAGTAGTAACATTTCATTATACCTATACAAAGACATACAAAGAAAAAACAGGAATAAAGACACAAAAACAAACACTTGTTATTCATCTGTTTAAACAATCTGGTCTTTCATAGATAAACCCAATATCTGACATTCAGTCACAAAACAACATCACACTGACAACTTTAAATTCCCAGCCCAGTTTTATTGATGATAGAGACAGGGTGTATAGCAGGACAACATGTCAAGTGTGTCTGTATGTGTGCAGAAAAGCACAGTATCTGGGCAGAGGGAAGCAAAAGAGGAAGACCCCTCGTCCTGCAACTCTTAATATAGCTGTGGTGACGAGAACCTCGACACGTGTTCCCTTGTGTCATGCACAAAGAAGCAACAGGAAGATGTCGTCACTTTCAGCTGACAGGAGTGGCTCAACGTCACATTTAGAGTCAGAGTGTCTGAAAACTGCAGATACCTAAATCAATTACAAGTACAGCTTGTGTGCTATGGCTAAAATATAGTTAGAATATCATATAGCTGAAGCTGCATCGCTGGTTGGACTCTTTGAGACCAGCCGCTATGTTGGGTGGTTTCACTCAGGCCGGGTGCTAAGTATCAGCAACAGCATCTCTCGCATGTTTCTGCATAAGCAGCAAATGTCTGAAAAGCTCTCTGGGCTTATAGGATACATAAAACCACCAGGCTGCTGCCCTCCATCACCTCTCACCCTGCTGCAGCCTTCACTTCTGCTCATCCATTCCACACATCCTCCTATCTCACTGCATATCAACCGCCTGTCCATCTTTTTCTACCCGTCTCACTATCACATTTTCTCCTGTTTCTCTCCATATCACTTGATTTCTTGCCCAGAAATATCTCATTCACCCAGTTCTAACATTTGTCACCTTAGCACACTGGCAGAGGCTGGGATCGGGCTCCTGGAACTATCATTCCACATGAAGATCAGGTCTGCCTCCAGATTTGGCTCAAACACTAATCCCCACTAATGAACACACTTCCCAGCAATGCCCAGAAGTTCTGAGGGCATTACAGCATCCAGCAGCCAGCAAGGCCCCCTGAAAACAATCTGTAATCTGTCTTTGTCTCTGGATAAAGTGTCTTTGTTGGGGGGCTTTCAGCATATGTAGGACAGTGTGTCTTTATCAGACGGATGTCTGGTCAAGCAGTGTGTGACTGACACACAGCTGAATTTACAACCCAACAAGCCACCCAGAATCCATCAATTAGGCTCATGTTTCGCTCACCTCAGATGACCAGCAGTTCTGGTTGCATGACCGCATTTCTCCACCCAAGTTTCCTGTTTGTTCACAGTGGTTTGAACCCCACACCAGCGAGTATGCTCAGAGACAGCAAGCTGCACCACTGAAAGTGGATAACTGGGGTATGTAAGCTCAGGTCTACAGCACGTCAATGTGCCTCGGTGTTACTGCCGGTGGAAATTCACAGCTGCAGTCACGAAAACCAAGTTTGGTTTAAACAAACAAAAAGGAAGTTGACAGGAAGATTTCAGTAAACCACCTATGTATGTGGGTGTGGTGGTGCAGACAGTAGGAGAGAGATGTGAGGAAATCAGCGTCCATGTGTACTATTTCAAAGTCGATGTGACTTTGAAATACACAGGGACGCTGATTGTTGGTATTAAACCAATTTAATTGTGAAAAAAAGAAAAAAAAGCCAATATTTCGTGACATATTTAAGTCCAAATTGAATTAGCAAAGGTGCCCAATTTTGACAATTTATAAAAACAAGCTTGCCTCAGAGATTATGGAGGGACTGACTGTTAAAAACCAACTCACTAGACCTGAGAGCTGACATTATATGCTTGGCCTGATGTGTTTGTGTTGTTTACTTTTATTGTTTTGGTAGGATTAAAATGACAATAGACTGTAGGCCTACATGAGCAGAGTTCCTGTATGAGTCTCTTTTCAAAAAGCTTTCTTTTTCTTTTTTTTTTCTTAACTTTCTCAAAGTCAGGTACTATACAAAAAACAAACACCTGTTGGTATCTCCACTGAAAAACTCTGTGAGGTTGTACTTAGATGCAGCTGTGCTATGAATGCTAACATCCACATGCTCACAGTGATAGCTGCTAATATGCTGATGTTTAGCAGATATAAGGTTTACCATGCTAACCATCTTAGTTCAGCATGCTAACATTTGCTCATTAGCACTAAACACAGTGCAGATGAGGCTGCCAGAAATGTACTTTCAGGGCAGAACATTTCACTCATGTCAAAATGTAAGTGCTAAGAACATTTACATTATGAGAGGTTCAGTGAGCGTTTATACAATGCCCTTGATCCTTTATTTTTGTAGAGCCTAAATGGATTGCATCAGTTATTTAGTTCTTTACCTTTTTCACGTACAGTTGGTTTATCAGTAATGGTCAAGTTGCAGACAAAAGATTTTTAAAAAGCCTACAATGCCAAAACAAAGATAGTCACTTCTATATATTAATATGTATATCAGTGTATAAATACTTTTCTATCTTATTTATCTCTTTTCCCTCATTTTGTTCTTGCTCTTTGGTCAAGCACTTCCACGTTTAATTTATTCTTACATTGTTTTATGTTTGAATTAATAAGTATGTGTGTGCATATATATAGATATAGATGTTGATGAGTGCTAAATTTAACTTTACTATGACCTAATGTTTTTCCACCAAGAAACTAGACTGTCAATAGACTGGCTATGACTATAAGAAGCAAGGAGCAAATTTGTGTACTTGACCTTCCTATTTGTGATGCCAAACCTGCAGTTACTGCTGAGGACGTGTGTACATACGACTGAAAGCATGATTTACAGCTAATGAAAGCACATGTCAGCACCTGTGAGATTTATGTGCATGCATCTGTGCAGTCTATCTGAGGCCCCGGGCGGTCAGCACCACCACTGCCTCCCTGGTTGCAACATGAGTATTTTAAGGATAGGTCATAAGTTACAACTCTCAGAGAGCTCTTGATAAAGAGGTAAGAGACATACAATCTTACAAGTTGTCTTCTGTACGCAAGTGAAAACCTCAACTATCAATTCTGGACAAATTTATGGAGAGAAGCCCAAACAATTTTCGGACTTTTTGCACTTTTGGACACTGAGGCCTTGCTCCACATACAGAAGACAGAAATCCTCATTTTACCACATAAGACATATCTGTTATTCCTTTGAAAGAAAGTGTCAGCTTTTACAGAGACAAGCTTCAAAGTGCAGTGGGGGGTTTATCTGTTTTTCTCTGCTTTTCTCTGCATTGATGCATGAAGTGAAATTTCCTTTTAAGTGCACATTGCTGTGTTGGCCACGCTGAGAAATGACACTAGCTGCCACTCACCTGCAATCTCACGGATCGGCACCGGCTCAGCGAGTGTACCAGGTTCACTGCGGCCACCAGGGTTTACGGCCACCACACGTACATGCAGCAGCTCGCCGGTTGTCAGATTCTTGATGCAGTAGCGGTTTGCTGGGGTCAGCTCCTCGTTACTAACAACCCAGTTTGTTGCTGCAGGGAAACCCATGGTTGGTGTTAGTGTGTAGCTTTCACTGCATATTTCACAGTGGCTGTGCATAAAGACAACTACACATGTGAGTTTTATTTCATTTAACAAAGTGTAAAACATCCCTTAATGGGGCATGTTAAGTGGTTTATCGCCTGTCGACACAAGTTTACAAACAACCTGCCCATAAGAAGTACCCTTTGGCCAACATGATGAAATCTCAGAAGGCATGCTGTCATCTGAGCAAACGAGTGCTTCTAAAAGTGGTGTCAGGAGATACAGTGACAGCCGGTGAAATGCTGCCTGCCGTATACGGCCTGGACCCAGCTATGAGTCTATCTGCCCTCTGACACTCCAGGGACAGGTGCAGGCCTTGCAGCCTCAGATACATACTGTACACAAACATACACAGAACTCACTTCCATCCTTGCAGTACTCAATGGCGTATCCATCCAGGCCAGAATCACCGATGGTCTCTGGCGTCTTCCATTTAACGGTGAGGCTGGATTCGTTCACGTCCTCCACAGACACATCCAGAGGAGCACTGGTGGGGACTGAGGGAGGTTCAAACACAGCAGATTAAGTACTGGTTGAATAGGAGAAGAGGAGGATGAGCTGAAGTGACACTGAAAAAAAGGCTGCACTCATTATCAGTATTGATTTACAACTTAATCGTTTTGAACATAGAAGAGAGTATCCATCACTGTTTCCGGGTTTTTTACACTTTGATTTGTCCAACCAAACGTCCAACACCCAATATTGTTCAAGCAGCAAAGCGTAAAGATGGCGTTACCTGCAGGAGGTGGAGGTGTGGGGGCCTTGGGTGGCTCCTCAACTACGGCAGGTTCTGCTGGAGCAGCTAGCATTAAACAAGCAGGAGGTTAATGTTATTATGGAAACAAACGCCAGCAATGAGGACCTGATAAATCCCCAGAGCATCTTTTCCATCTTTTTAATATGATGATCAAATTTGCAAGTGCTACAGCGTCCCGATCACTGTGGGATTTCTACTGGAAAAGATACCAGGAAGTTGTAGGTTTGTTAAGAATCCAGTTGTTCTCACAGCTGGGGAGAAGCATGGTGGGTGGCACTTGATCGATGATTATGTTAAACAAAGTCATCAATGTTTGCAGTGTATTTTATGGCTGAGTAGTAATGTTATTGTGTGGTGGTTTAGCTGTGTCTGGGAGCATCTGCAGCAGGAGCAGCAGCTTGCGTTAAAATACCATTAGGGGAAACCAATTAGTGATTTACATTATGACATTACTCATGCAAGAAATAATCAGCTAATTTGATCAAGATTATGTTTGAGTGAGGCATGCAATGAGACAAGCAGTGTGGACAAAGGTTTTCTGTATTCATGCTGACAGGAGCAGGTGGAATTACGACCCAAAAACTGACCCCTGAACACATTTTGGACACAATGTAGGAGATCTGCACACAGAGAACCAAACCCTCGTGGACTTTCAGCAAGACTCAAAGAGGAAATCTTACACATGACAGACAACAGAAATACCAATACATATGACAGATCATAAGGAAAGGCATACATGGCATGCGTAGTGGGACGCAACGTAACACAGACAAACATATATCATGCATTACAGCTTGTTTGCGTGGACTGCCTGTGGTGTGTGTTTACCCTCGGCAGGAGTTGTTGAATCAGCTCCTCCGTCAGCGGCCGGGGCCTCAGCTGAAGTTAGGGGGTTACATATCGAGGTTAGAGGGCAAAAACAAAACCAGTCGGTCTACCACAGCCACCATTTATGTACTTTAACACCAAGGTGAGTGCCATCCATTGGAAATTTGAATGAGAAAAAATAGGCACAAATGAGTGACAGATTCAATGGTTCATCTCAGGTGTTAGCAGTACTTGGGGGTGATGTAGATATCACTGGTGGGCTCAGCTATTTAACCATTATAGAAGTCCACTGTATTTTCTGCTGCTATCTGTTCTGTTACCTTTTACAGGAACAGGGACTCATACAATGGATAATTTATTGTGAAAGATTAATGGTCATAACAGACTGTAGCATTAATGATAGGCTACTGTGTGCTACAACAAGCGGCTGGATGTTAAATGCATATTTGCAGCTAATAAAGGAGACGTCCTGAATAAGACAATGCAGCTTTGAGTCTATTTTTCCAGTCACAGTTACTGTAAATTAAATATGGCAACTGCTATAAGCTGCAATGTCCAGTCTCCGGCAATGCTGAACTATGTTGCCAGACTATACAGTTTGCAACCAGCTGATCTGAAATACTTTTATTTGATCATATTGCTATTATTACATGCATGATTATAAATGTATTGTCTTAAATTTTCCTAACCCCTATAATAAAACATAAGCCTGGATTGACAAACAATGCTTTAGTGAGTGAAATTTAAAAATCGAGCAGGTTATTGATTCTGCTTTAGCTACTTTTCTACTCCAATCTGGCAACACTGCTCCAAATTTGATCTTAACTTGTGCAGTGACTTAGAGCAGGAGAAAAGATTACTTCTTTTTTTTTTTTTTGCTTCTCTGGTGGCTCTTCACAAATAAAATTTAAAAAGGTTTGAGTTGCAGGAGCCACTGTGTCCACAAATGCAACATAAACAAATAAAGGAAATGATGTGACTAACACTGGTTAGAAATATTTATGACTAATGATGCTCATTTACTCTCAGCTGGCAGTTTACTGGGTACAACTACTTATAAACCCTGATACAACAGTGCTGTAATAAATCCTCCCTATACCATGGTTATGTTCAGTTTTTATTGAAACTGTTTCAGTGAGTTGTTGATAAGTTGAATCAGCACCTCTTTGATGTGGTTATAACCCCATTACCACTTTTATGGAGGTTATAAAATTGCAGTAAACTATATTAATGTTGAAGAGAGGTTTTAGTGCAGCACTAGTTTCAGCTGATTGCACCCAGTAAACTGCAGAGTTACCTCTGCTCCCAAACTCTAGTCACCAACAAAAGCAGCAGCTTCACAGTGATTTAATGCTAAGTGACTGTAAGAGGCTAATCTAGCAGAAAGCAGAGTAAAGTTAGCCTTCACTCCATTTATTGCAAAAAAAAGGGATTTTCGTGGTTATTAAGCTCCATGGTACAGCACCTGGGGCGCCTCCCTCCGCAGCTGGGGCTGCCTCTCCCTCGGCGGGGGG
>OMNW01007931.1:0-15450 GCA_900303245.1 Selene dorsalis
TTGATGGTTTCTGCATCCACATCAGCATGCTGCCTAAAATTTGATTTTGAGGCTCTGTCGACTGTCAGCTGCGCACACATCAGAAAAATAAACCAAGCGCTCCCTGTGTAGTCTATGTACTGTGTATTTCTCATTCTCAGACCTGCTCCATGTTTGAATTTTTTCATGTCGTTCAGCCAAATTCAACCAACAAGCAGGCTTTGTCCCGCCGTCAGAGGTTGAAATCATGTTTCCCATGAATGTGTTCATCTGTTGAGTGTGTTTCAGTGATTACTTACCTACAGCTGAAGTAGGTACAGAAGCACATACACAACCACTGTCAGTGTTCTACAGTCGGCATCAGTTCTACACAGGTTTTCTTGCTGTGAATGAGACTGAGCCTCCCCTCAGAGAACATAGAGACAAAGCAATAAGAATAAATGCCTTTGTAGCATGGGATCAGTGGGAGTTGTTCTTCTTCTCATCCATTGCTGTAAGCTCGTCCCAGTTTGGATTACATCAGGATATTACACAATTACAACTAAGCTTAATTGGTGTGCACTTGAAGTTCATTTTGAGTCTTCTGGCATGAAAACACAACACTGACACATGATTATAGAGGATATGATGTTGCTTACAGGCGACCGAATGAAAAAGAGTGTTACCATTATTAAAATCCTAAATTTCTCTTGTTTTAGAATTGACAGAAGAATGTTAAGAAACTTAAGGATGTTAAGTAAATAAGTAAAGTTCTTCCTAATTGTCCTTTGCTGTATAGTAAAATGGACAAACCTCCTTTTTTTTTTTTTAAAGAAAACAAAACAATGTCAAAAACATTCAGTTTAATAAAGTGCGGGACTTCTGAAGCAATAAAAACATTTCAAACACTCTGATTTCCTTCACATGTCAAAGACGAGAGAGATGGTGTTCAAGTGCTGTGTTGAAGGGAAAATATCAAGGCAACAAGCAATAAGATAAAAAAAAGTAAAAGAGACATTAGAGTTCATCCCCCCCGTGAAACAGCACCCTGTTGCAAGAAGATGATTACATCTTAGCATTTCATGCCACAGTGGCCTCATCTGGGAGCCATTCATCTCAAGAGCCACAAACAGTGGCACAGATCATCAGTTTGCTTTTTTTTCTCATCTCCGTATCTGTGCGTGTGCAGGCGTATGTGTGCTAGTGTACTTGGGTGGATATACATAGTGAACACCAGTTTACACCACTGCAGTGAGGGCATTCTGGCAAGTCCTCCCTTGAAAAAGCTTTGATGGTAATGACCTGGTTTTAGGGGATAGGTTAGAGTTAGGTTAGGTTTCAGTTAAACTGGGCAAACACATTATATCGGTAAGGGTCCTCACAAAGATAGCTGTTCAAACATTTGTATGTATGTGTGTCTGTGTGTGCACGAGCTCCACTGAAATGAAATCAGATATCACATGAGCTGATATCTTTCTTTCCTCCATGCTCCCATGGTGATGGAGCTTGCCCACATGAAAGATGAGGCGGACTGAGGCTGGAGAGCGCAGAGATGCAGAAAGAGCTTGTTTACTTTGTCGCTGGATGAATAATGTCTCTCAACAAACGCATTAACCTCAACAAGTTATCCACTGCTGTATGGTGTGCTGTGATCTGGGTACGGAGAATACAAATCTAAAGCCTCTTCTACAGCACTTACCAAAACATAAGCTAGATCTAGATTCATTTAGTTAATAATTCATTCTCTGCTCTGCCTGCTCTGTCATATTCACCAGCTGTCATTTTGGACCTGGTCACTCCTACCTGCCCTGCAGTAACCCCACAGCCTCTAAAAAGATATTAATGTAACCCTAGTGACATCACCCACAGGTTTCTGAGGAGCAGTTTTGAAGCTCAGAGAGAGCTGCTTCACCATCACTATCTTGGCGCTGCCTGACATCTACCAACTCCCAGTATGTCCATAATTGGGAAAAAAAAGGAGGGGTAAATGTGGAGGCAGGGCAGGTGCACCACTCAAAGCAGAGTATGTTCAATTATGTATAGGTGTTAATAAAATATAACAGTGAGTTATAGAAAAATTCACCCACATACAGTTGTCACAAAGGAGGCAATTTGCTGTAGAGACTGAAAATTTGGGCATTTTCACGTGAGAGTCTACCTCGAGTGGCCGTTTTAAGAACTACATTTTTTGGTTTCATTTTAAGCTCCAGAGGTTGCTTCTACTCTGTCTTCTATGTGCCTGCCAGGTTGTCGACCTTCTGCATGAAACTAAACCTAACCTCTGGAATGAAGGACTTAAATAATTTTTCTTCAACATATCTTTACAGTCAAGCAGTTTACAGAGACTCAACCAAACCTTTACCACAGGAGTGTCACATTAGTGAATATTCCTATGAAGTATTTTCTAAGCATGGCACATTGTTTTTTATAAGAACACACTTCTGTACTGTTCAGCTACGAAGGTTTGTTACAACACTGGCATTGGACATAGATCACTGCTGTAGAATTTTCCTATGTTCAGTCCAGTGCAGCTCAAAAGAGACCTGGGCTCCTAAAAGCTTTTGCCATTCCTGGTTTCAGGCCCAAACCCAATCAGAAAGCAGACTATACACAGGGCTGGCATCCTATTCATCATCTCAGCCTAATAAACACGGTAACTTTTCACAAGGTGCCAATCTCTCACTCCTTTCACTGCGTGCCAGTACACACAGCACTTTTCAGTGTTTATCTACACACACAACACCACCTTTTTTGGGTAGGGTGGGGGTATGGTTGGACCCAGACGGCCTGGGTTTTTACCTTGCCAGGGGCGGTTGATTTTATCCCCACAACTATTGTGTGGGTTAGAGAGCGGAGAGGTTTCCATATGTCTGTGCCTGGGCCAATCTCATCTTCAGCTCTGAACAGACTCTCTCCTCTGTCTCCGGCCGGCTGCTCCATTTGGGGAGGGTGGTGGGGGTTTGAGGGATGAGATTGAAGTGCCCGAGCATTTCCATATAGTGAGAAAACCATCTGCTCATATCCCATTATTATCTGTCACAACAGTTATTTGACTGCTTTCGGCTAATTCACTCCCGGGGTCGTGGTGCATGTAATAAGAACAAGGCATCACAGATTGGTTTTACATTGCAAATGCAATCATTTCTTTGAGGGAAAACATCTGTCCCTGTATCCAACCGCACCCGAACATTCGAGCTGCACACCGTCATTTTTGCACTACAACAATGACTTTAGCTGAGCCTAAAAACCTGACCCCTTTCCTCCTCAACACCCCCTCTGCACACTCACACTACACACCAGTTTGATTTTGCTCACACCAGAAAATGACCAGATAAAGTGTTAATGGACATGTAAAAATGAATGTAAAAATGAATACTGTATGCAGATGTTGACAACACAGTATCGTTCTATGGTTGTTATAAACATACTTTAACATTGTAAAGCATTTATCCTTGTATCCATAACAAACTGGTGTATGTGAGTAGTGGCATTATTACTTTATTTCTTTTGTTGAACTTTTCCCGTGACCCAATAAAACATTCAAGAAGATGGAGTACAATGGAGGAAAATGTTGCATGTCTTTTCCAAGGATTACACACTCTTAATATTCTTAACACACTGATTCTTGGTACTATAATAGTTTCAGGGCTTCGCATTTACACTGTTGCAAAAATGAGGTACAAAAGAAGTATAGGATATGGAAAGACTTGAATCAAAATTTAAATACTTATTTGTTCTCCAGGGAGAAATTAAGTCATATTACAGTTGCTCAAAGAATAGAGAATATGAAATGGATAAAGATAATGATACACATGTACAAATATACAAGATAAATATATAAATAAAATGTATAATATATGTAATGGAATAGTCTTTTGCTGAATGTACTTCTGTGCTTCCTCGGCATACAGAGGAGTGGGTGGGAGGTGTCATTGTCTGTATTTTAGACAACTCCTCCTACTCCTGTCTGACACCACCGCCAGAGTAATAACTTTATCCCCACAACATCACTGGCCTTCTGGATCAGACCTGAATATATGAGTTATATTCTATTATGTCAAAGTATATTTTTTAAAACCAGTTAATTTCTCCTTTATTTGTATATTTATTGAGGCTATACCATGCATGTGTTTATCTATTACTTATTTTATTAAACAAATTAACTTTTTCTTTATCTTTGGGACCATTATCATTTTCATTATTACCATATTTTTACCAGAAGTGATTCACTCAAATTCAAACATGTTAATGTGATTATTAAATGTATGATGTATGTCTTCAGAATACTATGGATGTTTATTCATGGGACATAAACCAGGTGAAAGTCCTTGGTTCTTCCCCTCCCCTCTTTTCATTATGCTTTGTGAAATAGAAGGCGATAAATAAATTATAGGTGTGCCCACAGCCTTCTGAGTTTTTTTTCTTTGTCTTTTCATTCGTGTGCAAGGAATATAAAAATGGCAGTCAGTGAAATGTAATTTAACGTAACAATTATAGATTTGCATCAAAACATGGGATTAAAAGGCAGTGTGAGAGGTAACACTGTTTAATAACTATGAGAATTTGCACATGATAATTGCCAATGTGGCAAAAGAAACAAGAAGACAAGCAGTTCAAATATGAACTTCCATGTTTTTAGAGATACACTAATCTTATTTGTTGTGCAGACTAGAGTGATTGAAATAAATGCATTGCTTTTTATATATATATATTTTTAAATTCAGCTCAAACCTGTGTGATAAAAACAAAGGAGGACACTTAAGATTCAACAATAGTAAATGACACTCATTGAACCGTCTTTCTTTTGTGGCTTTCTATTCAGTGAAGTTAATTTACTTTATCTCTTAGTATTTATGTAGTTTGTTTAATCCAGGCTTTAATTTATAATTTTTAAGAGTTGCAATTAATAAACCAGTACACAGACTGTAGAACAGGGCTCCCCGATTAGTTTTCTTCAAGGGCCAAAGTATGCGAAATGTGCCAAGCCAAAGGCCATGGTCCAGGTCCCTTTTTTATCTTTTTTTTTTTTTTCCATTGGATCAATAAAAGTTTATTTCTATAGAGATAATGTTGTTGCTGCTGCTATCATTATAATTTTTATTACTTTTATTAGTAGTACATTGTAGAATTAAAAATTTAGGTCTGGGATTCTCAAAAGGTCACATAAGAAGTTATACTCTTGAAACCTTAGTTATTTAAATGTTCTTACATATATTTAACAATCACATCAATAGAGGCCTAACATAAAGTTAAACAATGAGAGGTCCCAGGTGTTTCCAGGTGTGAGGAGGGAACTGACCTTAATGTATAAAATAGGTGGAGTGCCCCTTTAAGAAGCAGCTCTGAAATTTACTGAAGAAGCACTAAAGCCTGTCTTTGTTTTGAGTGGAGACTCACTGCTGCAATAAATAATACTGAAGAGAATGACAGACCACAAAATCTCTCTCTCTCTCTCTCTCTCTCTCTCTCTCTCTCTCTCTCACTCTCTTTGTATCCTTGCCCCTCTCTCTCTCTCCCTCCCCCTCTCTCATGTTGTGTCTCTTACACACTCGCAGTATAAGGGGCTGTGATGAAGGCAGCAGGGCTTCAAATGAATCAAAATGCCCTTTTCCCTCGGCAGCTTCAAATCCTGCACGGCCAAACCAAAAAGATCCATCACTGCTGCTGCAACAACCGGCTCTTTCAGCTTGATTACAGCTGGCCTAAAATGGCCCCCATCACCCTATCATGCCCTCGAAAATGACACGCAGCCACTGACATGGGCATTTATCTACACACACTCTGCTTCCGAATAAATGGCAAAGAGGTACAGTAGAGTCAGAACTACACATCAGTGGTTTGTGATTGTTGTGCACACGGCAGTGGAGGGAGAACTCAGCCAACATGGTACATAGGCATTAATAGAGTCAAATTGCAACAGCTGCACTGAACCTTTTTAATATCCTATCTTTTCCTGTCTTCAACTTCGAGACACACAGTAAATCGAGCTCATGCTTTTTCTAATCAGAGCTTATAAATTACTTTTCATAAAGTATTTAAGACTTTAATATGAGGCTTTCATTCATGCTGTGACACTGAGAAGAAAAATCTGTTTTATTTTGTGCTTAATGGAATCAACTGGGTAGTCATCGCCACAACTGCCATATTACTTTGACATCGGTGTTGGCAGAGCTTTGAGGCTTTGTTCACCACCCCCACCCCCAGCTGAGAACTCTGTCAACTCTGTAAGCACAGAATAAAACTGTCTAATTAAGAGCTGTGGTGTGTGACAAGGAGCACGGCCTGTGTGTATTTGTGGTTGGATGTGGTGTGGATATTTAAAGAAATCAATCTGGTCTTGCTCTGGACTTGTGTCTTATCAACAGCTGGATGGATTGTACAGACATTTAAGGTCCATCAGTGTAGTTTGATCAATATTTGAGTTTATTACCAAATTTTTACAATGCTATGTGTGATAATTAGTGTTTTTTTCACATCGAGTGATCCTGCTTATTGTGATCCAGAATAAAATACAATACAAACTATTCTCAGATCCTCATTATCAGCAGGCTGATGGCCATATTCAGTAGAGTCAATCATACATTGTGTCTTCTCAAGCAAAATGTCCCCTGTCCTCACAGCAGATAGACAAGATGAGAAAAATGTATTTAATGTGTCCAGTGGTGTGGCCTCCTGCAGGCCCCGGGCTCTTTAATGTCCCCTCTTCAGTTGGGTCCCCTCCCTGCTGATGGTGGACACTGGCCTCCAGCAGGTCCTCAGACACCTCAATGTTAACACATAATCTCTCTCTCTCTCTCTCTCTCTCTCTCAATCTCTCTCTCACACACACACACGCTCATCTGCAGGAGAAAATGGGATGGCACATTAACTTACAGCGGGGACTCTAAAGTTTCTATATGTGGATATGTGGAGCGGTGGAGAGATGAAATGACTTCATATATTAGTGTCAGTCCGTGGGTGTTTTTCTCCTCTTTTCCCATAAACACAGAGGCCCAGAGTAAAGATGTTTCTACTTCAATTCATCGCCCCAATGAAATAATGCTGCTCTAATGCAAAATCCAGCATTTGACAAATCTTTCTTCGGTATATTATTTTTTGTCCAACTAAATAGCTAAAGAAAAAATGCAACTGTGACCACATTATATCCATGTTGTTAATTTCCATGATGTTGATACTAAACATATTCACAACCATCATATTTGTTTTCCTCTAAAATGTCCAGTCTTGCAGTGCAATGGCTACTTAAGCCTCTTTACCTCTGGTCAAAAAAACTCTAAACCTTAATAACATTATCAAAGATAACGGTAGACAAAGGTATTTATCAGCTGCAGCTTCAGCTTTGATTTTGGATTAACTGTTGTAAATACAACATCCGCGTGAACTGGCTAATTTTTGAGTCCTTTCCTACTGTGGCATCTTTTGGACTGAACAGACCTGTCACCTGAACAACACAGCGCTGTTAAACAAAAAACACCACAGCTGCACTGTGCACAGAAAGAGCTGAGTGCAGGTAACTTTTAAAAACACGCCATCACAGATCAAAGCATCTCACATGAAGGCTTCTGACACAAATCCGTTTTACCAGTCTGCATGGTGGCTGGCAACTCCTCTTCCCTTGAGTCTGTGTGTGTGCTCTGTAGGTACGTGAGGATGTCACTCCTTGCAGCCCTCAATCCTCTGGCCAATTGGTTTTGTTCGCAGGTTCAGGTCTGGTAACAAACAAAAGCTAATTGATCCTGATGTGACAACACCACATGTGTATCAGGTAGAAAGGGTTATATTTCCATCTCAGCTCTACTGTCTCTCTGAAGTTCAGCACAGAAGTTCCACTGCAATGGCCGGGAATTGAACCCAGGTCAACTACTTAAAAGGCAGCTTTACTTACCACTATACCACCATTGCAAGAGAAGTAGCAGAACTTTCACTGAATTTCTCAGTGAGTCAGCAGGAGACTGCACACAATATTGTATCAATCTGAATTATTTTCCGTTTACACATCGTGATCATATGAAAATGTCTAATATTAAATCGTTAACAGTCTGAAGAAGCGGCTGCAATGGCCAGACAAATGCGGACTTCAAAAGGAAATTCAGTCAGCAGCTAGGTCAGTGGAGAAATATGAGTGGGAAGAGGATGAAGTTTGACATAAAAATTGTGAAGTAAAAGTTAAGCCACTGCGTTGTGCGTCAAAACTACAATCACTACGTGGACCCCTGTTGAGATGACATGACAGATACTAAAGAGCTACTGTGATGGCCGGGAATCAAAAACAGGTCCTTGGAAGGGAGCTATGTTCACCACTGTACCACCATCACCTGATTTGCTGCTCCTGTTATTCTGAATTTTTCCAGTGAGTAAGCAAATCAGCAGTCTCATAGCTTCACGTGTGAAATGCTGTATAAAGTGTAATTTTAATGTTCAACTGCTGCTTTCATTCAGTATGATGATGATAATAAAACCTACTGAATAACAGGTGGAAAGGGTTGAGAAGATATTTCCATGCCACTGATAGAAGGATGTAATTTTGAAGTTAAATCAAAAAGTTAGAGCACCAATTGATGAGTATTACAGAATTATCGTTAGAAAGACTACTGCCTCGTTGTTGACAGGTTTCGAACCTGTGCGGGGAGACCCCAATGGATTTCAAGTCCATCGCCTTGACCACTCGGCCACAACAACTTATGCGCAACATCAGTAATGCACTAATAAATAATGAATGGTTATCATGATGCAAGGAACTAAAAGCTGGTGCTTGGAATGGCATTAGGCATTTTACCAGAGATTCATCATGTGATGGAGCCAGTTGTGTAACAGGTAGAAAGGCTCACTAAAGGATCTGTGATGGCCACGAATAAAAACCCAGGTCAACTGCTTGGGAGGCAGCTATGCTATACCACCATTGCACAACAAGCAATTGACCAATTTTCCCTGGTGAGTGAGCTGGGAGAGGAACAGAGTAAAAAAATACAGCATAGAGGAGGTTGCTGAACTGAACTATTACTTTTGCGAAAGCTGTGCAGGTCTAACTCAGTATTCAATTACAGAGTTGAGGCTGTACAAGGACACACATAGAACATCTAGAGTTCTAGATGTATGAAAGGACCTTAACACTCTTTGTCGGGGATTGAACCCCTTGAACATAGTAAGGGCACAACCACTGAAAGCACTCAACAGCACAAGGAAATTGCCGTCTGTTGTTGGCAGGATTAAATCTGCACTAGCAGTTGCCAATGGTTTTCCAGTTCATCACCTGAACCACTCAACAACAACATCTATGCACAACTTTTGTATCTATCCGAATAGGTCAACATATGCATGTTCTCATCATCATCTCATCTCGTGGTATGTAGTTGTCTGCAATGAAATCCAACAGCAAGACACCAAGGAACAACAGCAATAGCTGCGAAAGCTGGTCCTCTAAGCACTATACCACTACTGTCTATAACATACAGTTTTCATGGAACTTTTTTCATGAGTCTGCTTCACTGAGAGTCTGCTTCACTGAGAGGGAAGAAAATCTGATGTGAAATAATGAAGGAAGTGATAAGTTTTTGGTGTGTAGGTGATTAAGTGCAATACTGTTGAGATAAATTTGGGACATCTACACAGGTATAATTCTGATTTAGACAACACTCATGCAAAGAACTTGGAGTCCTTTGTCACTGGATGGTTGTTGGAGATGCCAGGGATTGAACCCGGGGCCTCATGCATGCGAAGCATGCGCTCTACCACTGAGCTACATCCCCTGACCAGTCTCATCCAATCAATTTCATATTGGGGAGCCTCAGAAATATCTGCACCAGATAATGAAAGTGAGCAGCCTGGGAGGTGACCACCATCCAGATATTGAGTACTTTTACAGCTCACAAACATGGCGGCTAACCAAGCCAAATGCAAGATATACCATAATCGGGCCTACAATCAAAACAGATGAGTGAATACGCTAATGCTAACAAAGTAGCAACCTTCAGCATAAACTGTGAGGTGTGGCAGCAATAAAAAACATGAATTTGTATTAGCAGTTCTGGATGTCAATCCACCCGTTAGGCTTGCTATAAGTGTTTGCTTTCCCACCCAACAACACACTTCCTTACTGAAGAGGTCACTGTTGCTGACCAAATGATGTCAGTCTTTCTGACTCAAGTCAGTAGAAATCATTTATTTCCAACAGTTTCTCCCCTGTATTCATTCTTATTCAGACCAGAGTGTTCAGAGTGCTTCTAAAGTCTTATAATGCCTTTTTCGTCCTCTTTATCCTCTTTGACAACCAACCAACGAGGCACCGTGCTCTTGAAAATTGTACTCTAATTGTAGTGCTGGTGCATGTTAGATTTTACTCCAAAAGATGGATAATGGAAGACAATCACCTGCAACGCATTTGAACTGCCGTTCATGTGTTAAAGCCAGTATGCGCTGCATGGATGAGAGGCAGTGAAGGCTCTGCATAAAGAGGAAAGTGTGCTGCCTGCCAATGAGAAAAGTTAGGCTCGGGCAAACTTAGCCGGCAGCCACCAGTCAATGCTGACAGGCAGCACGGAGGAAATGGGAGAAGAATAAGTGCTCCCCATCATGTTCCTTTCAGAAGAACAAAGCCTCACGCTCATCGTGAGTCTGCCTCAAGCTCAAAAACGTCTACTCACTTGAACACTCGGAGCCTAAAACATACATCATTCCTGGCATCACAAAAACAACAGGGGTGGAAAAGAAGTGAGGAGGAAGAAAATAGAATCTGAATTTCATTTCAATACGCTCTATTAAGATTTGACAGGCATTGTGCCGATGTGCAAGACTCTGTTTTTTAAATCAGAGGGCCATTGTCTGAGAAGATAAGATTTCTTTGCCTGCGGTTGAATAGTCTTTAAAACTGATTGGCAGTGATTAGCTAAAAAGAGACACTATGAGAATATGAAGGGCTTGACAGCAGTGAGAACTTCTATTGATGAGACATGACATGACACCTTTATTTGAGGATGGATCAATTCATTTCAATTCAGGAAATGTCCCAACTTTATTCAGAGAAAATTATATACAACATAAGGAAAGTGAAGCTTTTTGTCCTTGAAACAAGTGCTACACATGAGCCAGAAACCACCGGAAACTGGCAGCATGTTGCACTTCCAAAATCAAACCACTTCAGCACAATTTGTCAAGGTTAACTGACACTTCTGAACCCACGATACGGCTCGTGGGAGGAGGTAAAACTGTTTAGTGTGTCGGTACACAGAGGATACAGTATGTGATCTATGGTGTGGGGAGAACCTTCACCTGAAAAATGGGGGCAAGCCAGTGTGGTGTTATGTATCTCCATTACAAATGTAGTGTTGGAGGGAAAAGTTTTCAGGGGCTCAGCTGCGTTCATAATTTATGAGTGAAATATCACTCTGCCTGAAATGCAGACAAAAGCAGAGGATAAATAATCATATTAGGAGGAGCTGCGGTGCTTGAAATTATGCACAAGCTACTCCATATACGCCCAATAAAACTGACATGAAGACCTGTAATTCTTGATGAAAATAGAGAGTGCACAAAAGTGAAGTCGGCACAGAGCACAGGTCTGGAAACATTGACAGCAGCTGGTGAGTGGGATATGAGATTTTTATCTGAGTGGAATAAGTCATATTTGAATATTCCACTAGAGATCTGATATTAATTTTACATTGACAGGAAGCAGAGGTCCCGTCTCCCTTTCACTTTGTCAGTCTGCATCTGAAGCATTTCATCACTCACAGGCGCTGCTTTTTTAGGACCTGCCACAGTGCATTCTGGGTCTGAGCCATAATCAACGGTGTAATTCATTGATGTGGACAAGTACCTTGAAACCTCTCCCAGCAGCAATATCTCTTTCAAATTACAGCAACATATGATTATTTAGTCTTAACAAAACACATCTAATGGGAAACTGGTTGTGTAAGAGGTGTAAATAAAGCATGGTTGAGGGTGAGGTGCATAAACTCAGTATGGTAATCCAAATGACGGCGCCACAGACAATCCCTAAATTTGCCCTTTTCTTTTAGAAATTAATACTCGAATCAAGTCAGTCTCTAATCAGGTAACAACAATAAGCTTTTGGAAAAATTATGGAATTTTTTTTTCATATCGCATCTGACTGGATGTGATAATATTTGTGTAATTATGTACCTCTGTGCCTATTTATTTAATACATTTTTCTTCATCCTCTTTTTCAGCTTTCTCCTTTCTGTCTTAAGAATTTATCTTGTAACATTTTCGTCTTTTTATATTTGCCTTTTGCATTTATGCCAGTTACATTCAGGGTTTATGTGCTGCTGTCCTAAAGCAACTACAAAGAACATTTAGCTGGGTATGCAAAAGTCTCTCATTTCTGCTGATGTCTCTGTATGACCTAAAACACCAAATGACGCAATTGGCAGGAAGATAAGCTATTTCTTAATCGTGTAACTCTTCGGGAGGCAGAGGTCGGGTCGGTCCACTGGACGAAACGATTTACAGCACTCAGACCCGAAGAGACGGCACACTTGACGAGGCTATAAATTAGCATTGAGTTGTTGCTACGCTAGCCAGTAAAAACCGAGCTCAATTTCATCGCTATATTTTCATCATGGCTGATACTCGGACAGGATCAGCAAAAAGAAACCTACCGCTTTTGTCCATAGGGGTCGCCAAAATCAACACAAAATAAAAGTGCTTTGTAATTGCTGTAAATGAATTATTAGAATGCATTTCCTCTGCTTAATGAAACTTCTTCATTTCACTAAATGAATTTTTCAAGGAAACATAATTGCTTCCTGAATTATGTTTGTGTTAAAACCAAAGGGAGGTAAGTTAGAAGAAAGATTGTTTAGATTTAGCTGTTAAGTTATAATTTGTAACTTTTTCCACATTAAAATCTATAAGAACAACAAGGCCTGTGTTCTACATATTGAGTTGTGTTTATACATTTTCCCAGTTTCCATCAACTTCAACTTTGACTTCGACTTCAATCTTGGTGACAGTATATTTCTATGATTTAAGTCAATGACATCATGTTCCTATGTGCATGTGTCAACGTTGACTACGTTTACATGCAGTCAAATAACCCTTTCATAACCGGAATATTAGCAATAAGCAATTTGCTTACGCATGTAAATGGGTTATTCCGAATGTTTCAGAAATCTGAATATTGACCTTAACCCGAATATTGACTGCATATAAACATTGTCATTGTGGTTGTCTGCCAGAGGCTCAAAATAGACTTTACACAATGTAAAGCCATATTATTTTTTTATTATCTACACCTTGGTGTTTTCTGCCATGTATTACAAGCAAACACTAAACATCTCAGCTCCTTGTCCCTCAGAGACATCTTGCTTATAGCTGGACTACATAAGTTAATTACAGATTTTTCCACTGATGTTGATGGAATCCAAACCAGGAGAAGCTGAAGCTGAAGTAATGTTGGTGAAAATAATATATACAGTAACTCTCATGTTCCCACATGACTTCATGAAATTGCTCAACACTATCCTTTGATATCGTTTTGATTGAGCTAGCCCGAGAGGAAGAAGTTACATACTGGGCCTTAATATTAAAAAACCATTGTCTACTTAAAGTAAACTTTTAGGTCTGCCTTTTGACACACAAAAGTGTAAGTTGTCTGAACAGAAGAAAACAAATATGAAATATTAATGCTTTCATGAAAGGAAACTGAGGGAAAACAAGCAAACTATAATCACTTAGACAGTGACTCTTGTTTGGAACATTGTTGTACTGATGACCTGACTTCTGACAGTGACTGCATGTGACAATTCATTACAATACATGTATAACAAAGAATTAACCACCTGGACGTGACATAGAAGTCTATTGTCAACACTTATCCACATATAGACATTCAAATTCAACCCATGCTGTTAATTTGACCTATTAGTTAACTGGTAATGTAAGCCTGGTTTCTATGGTTACATGTAGTTTTAATGGTCAGATTGTCCCTTCGGATTTAATGCCATTTATTTGTACATAACAATACTGGATGCATAGGAAATGGACAGACTTTAAACTGGCTGAGCTGGGCTAAGCCTGAAGTGTCTAATTTCTCACGCTACCAAAGCTGATTCGCACTGTTAGAAATAGAATTCCCGGTCTCCTGTCAATAGCTACCACAGCCCTCATTCAATACCCAGTGTCTTGGGCAAAGCCTGCCTGCACAATAATTACTTAACTGTCAGCTAGGATTAGACGGTCTTAAGCCACCTTGAGCCAATCTAGAATCCACAGAAAAAAGCTCGGGAGATCCACTGTGACATCTCAGCACTGGGCCATTGTCTGGAAAAAGAGAGCAGAGAGAGGAAGGAAGAAATCATCAAACATGATAAATACAACTCTCTACTCCAAATCCCCATCTCCATAGGATCGTAACAGGGCTTTCTGTGAATCCAGAGGTGGGGCCAAGTGCTTAAAAAATGCACTTCTCTATAGGTTGAGGATTAACATATAAGACCGCAGAAACTGCACCACTGTCCGAATCATAACCCATTTCACTTTGAGCACTGCATTTATAACTCAGAGTCTGTACATAGTACCAGTTACAGAACAAATTATAATTATTATACATATTTTTGTGATGCTATTACAGTAAATAGCCTTTTTTGCAGTTTGCTCAAATGTTGGCGACGCTGTGAATATGGCTAATGATTCCATGTACAGTTACATTCTCATCTGCATTAAAATCTTAAGCCCCCACATACTTCCATTACCTCTAAAACTCAACCAGTATTTCAAGGTCAGTGAGTTTTCATGAGTATAAATTCCCACAAAAGGGTTTTCAGCATCAATGTTTCAGTGTTTGAAATCAAGCTGCAGATTTTGTTACGGCCAAACTTGCTGTATTGCTAATATATTGATATCTCATTATTTTGTAAGAAATCAAAGCCTGTTATCCCACAGAGATGAGATTTTTTTTTCTTATCCTGGGATAACAACTTATTATGAATATGTATTTTGACAACTTCATATGCTTAGTTCCAAAAAACATGGATCCCAGATAATCCGCACCTGTCATACATCATTTAGGAGACAATGTGGCCTCCTTACCTGGTTCCTTATGAAGGTAACAACTTTTAGGTGACATCCCTGAAATGCACTGGCCAATAAAGTTGAAGCCTGGCTACACTTTTCTGACGAGAACTGAAAATTATTATTTTGTGATTTCTTCCCACGATTGAAATGTACTCTGATGCGTCGAATGTCCACAACATTTTCAGTTTATATCACTAGAAGTTCTGGTCTCTCTGACTGGCTGACTGATAATAAGAGAGAGAGACAGAGAGAGAGAAAAAAAAGCTTTGTTATCTCAGATAATGTGATAATGAACTTGCCCTCAAAATGAGGTCAAAATATTTGCATATATGGCCTTGCAATCCTTCAGAATGCAATGCATAATGTCTTTACTATTGTTTAAGATTGGAATTTTATTTTATTTATTTCATTATTCAAAGTTGACAAACCTTTACATACAAGATGGAGAACACTTAAAAC
>OMNW01007932.1:0-15072 GCA_900303245.1 Selene dorsalis
AGTTTATGCCAACTCATTAAGATTCTTGCCCATCAGTCCTTTGAAGGGAGAAGGAAGCTTGTTAATTAGAAATCTGTTGCGTCATTTCCTGATGTGCAAACGCACATGACGACGCATCAGAATGAACCCACAGGTAAGGAGAAGGGTTAAAAAAAAAAACAAAACAAAAGAAAAAAAAAAAAAAAAAACTTCACAACGCGCAAAGCCTAAAACTGAGGATCGTTGCTGTGCATATCCAACAGCAGACCCCTCCCTCACCCTTCCTATATTTCATCAACTCCTTAAATAGCAAGAACATTTACTTTGCTCACCTCTTGGGGACCAAGAGATCAACAAATGGCAAATAAATTAATATTATGTAACCATTAGATTTTCGTTTTCCTCTCTGATTTTTTTTTTCATGTGTGTGTATATGATTTATCTTTTCACAGATTGCGTCAGTCAGTGTGTGTGGAGGGCCACTGGTGGGCAGCCCTGCTCGGCTCTACACCAGGTTGTACTCCTTCAGGTTGAGCTGCAGGATGGTGTCTTTGACGGCCGCGAAGACGAAACGGATGTTCTCTGTGTCGGTGGCACAGGTGAAGTGAGAGTAGATGATCTTATCACTGTCTGGATTCAGGTCCACAAACATCTTGAGGATGAACTCTCGCCCCGCTTGGGCGTCCCTCTGTGGACCTGGAAAGGAGAGAACAGAGCCCAGTCAATGGCATGTTGTAAACTGTTTTCCTGTTCGTATACAACATCTATTCCACGTCTGCCCGTCCTGGGTGAAGGACGCTCCTCTGTTGCTCACCCTGAGGTTTCTCCAATTTTTTTCCCTGTTAGAAGGGTTTTCTTGGGAGTTGTTCCTCAGTCGATGTGAGGGTCTAAAAGCAGAGGTTGTTGTCATGATGCTGTGTAAAGCCCTCTGAGACAAACTGTTTGTAAAAATGGGCTATACAAATAAAACAGCCTTGCCTTATCTTACACCTGCAGTAGAATAGCAGAAGTAGTTTTAATTTGCTTTGTCTTAAGCAGCGCCATCACCTGTATTCATTTGTGCATTTTGGCTTCTGAAGAGATTCACTGTCTGGTGGTGATTGGTTTTCAACTGTCAAACAGTAGAAATCTGCTGTCAGGCATAGAAAGCAAGTAATTAACATTACACTGTTCAAATTTGTTTCATAATTGCAACGTAGAAATTTGCTTTCACGGCTAAAATAAATGATGTACACGCTGTCCATTAAACAGAATCCACTGCTTTTAGATTTCAATTTTAAAAACAAACTTGGCCTTAATCCTATTTTTGCAGACGATATCTGGCTTGATCTTTATGTTTGAGTTAATCTGTATGAAAATAAAAATTGTCTTGGTCTTTGCACAGGGACTCAAAAGAAAAATGCACACTGTTTTCCCAACAGGTGGCCATGTAGTGAATATTGCAACCTCCCAGGGAAATGTGCCCTGGTGTGTAAACCAACAGCGTATGATGTTTTAGTGCTTGGTTTAAATTCTAAGTGCCGTTTGGGTTGGACACAATGCTGCTGACACCCACCATCATACTCTGGGAAGTAGTCAACCAGATGAGAGTACATGATCTTCTCCTCCAGCAGGTCCTTCTTGTTGAGGAACAGAATGACTGAGGAGTTTTGGAACCAGGGGTACGTGATTATTGTCCTGAACAGAGCTTTACTCTCCTCCATCCGGTTCTGCAGCATGACAGAGAGAGAGAAAAGAGAAAGAGTTAATCACTTAATTAAACCACAGTCTTTCATACTCATTAAGTACAGATTTTAATAAATGTTTTAGCGCACCAGAGGGAGAGCAGTAAAGACGAGAGAGAGGGCGACATGTTGCCTTCGAGGGTTTAATTTCTCCCTTGCACTTGATTTCAGTGTTTAATTGAACAAAACAACCATTATGAAAGCAAGCTGCACACATCACTGTGCTGCAGTGGGCTACACAGATCTCCTGTGTCTAATAGAAAGTAAAAAAAACAACATGTAGTAAAATACATGTGTGCAGCTGGTCAGTTTTCTTTTATTAATGAAGGAGGGAAAACACATGGACACAAAGCCAGACCAGCACTCACCTGCTCATTAATACCTTACAAACTGACACACATGCTATATGCTCTTAAGGAGGAGATGTGGCCCGAGGCGACATTCAAAACAGCTGGCTGATCATTTACAAGTGTTTTACAAGGGAACAAGAAGTGGAGCACTGCCATGGAAGAGGGGGGATCTGATTTCCATTGTTTTAAATAAGGAGTAGCCACACATGCACGCACGCACACACACACACACATTGTTTTTCATAAGAAGTTAATCACATTTTGTGCAAATGCACTCATCAATCACCTCGTTATCGGATTCCACCAAAACTTGGTCGTACTCGCTGAGAGCTACCAGGAACATGATGGAGGTGACGTTCTCAAAACAGTGGATCCACTTCCTCCTCTCCGACCTCTGACCTCCGACATCCACCATCCTGTCAAACAGGAGAGAGAGAAACCAGTCACTGCAAAGCACCGGAAATGTTTGGACATCTAGTTTGCATCTCTTCCTGCTCCCGAGTTTCAGTGAGCACTTCGAAACGGAAGTCAACTATTAATCACCTGGACACCACTGTAAAGTCATTCAGTCGACCAACAGTTGGATATTACCACTACTGCTGCTGCCACGGTCTACAGAGAAGAGGAGTCTGCCGTGAAACATGCAGAGGAATCGAAAGTGAAACTGCATCATCAGTGTGGTGGTAGAATGACGAGAAGCTGTAAACGGGACTTTCTGTATGTAAATCAGAAAAATACTCAAAATCTGTAACATGAGTAAAAAAGCAGAAATATTACATTGTAAAACTCACTGACTCAATTTAATATTTACCACCGCCCTTGAAAGCACCATATTGGACTTCTAACTAACTCTTCTTTGGCTTACACTGTGGATGAATATTTAAATGCAGAGAGCTCAGTAGCCATCAGATAAATGCAGGTGACAGTATCTCAACAAATCATTTTCCCCCGTCACACACACTTAATGTCACACACTGTTGTTGTTAGATACATTTTCTTTTGACATGCCACTGGACATTTTCTGTACAGGCGTGTTTGTACAACAGTGCTATTTCAATTTTCTGATCTCACCTGAATATGACGCTCTGCAGGTCAAATGGGTACTCGATGATGCCCGTGGTTGGGACTCGGACCCTCAGCACGTCCTGCTGGGTGGGAAGATAGGATGGTTCGGCGATCCGGTCCAACGCGTTCAGGTAACTATGGGGATGAAATGATGTGTGTAACAGCTGTAGTTGTGTTTTCAGCTGGTGCCTTGTGGTTTCTTAAGGTTCAGATCAAAGAGAGAGACAGAGGCGTGTGTTGTTTTTCCGTTCTACTCACTATTTGGTGGAGTCCGAGAGCTGGTATTCCCTCCTTCGGTCGTAACACTCCTGGATGCCCGGGTCGTTCCATAAGCTCTTGATTGCATCTACGTAGGGATTCTCGAACATGGAGACTTTTTCTACGTCAACCTCTCTCACAATGTTGGCGTTGCCCTGGTGGGAGACAAAAAAAAACAAGGAGAAAAAGTGTTGTAACTTTCTGAGACTCACAACTTCACTCATCTGCAGCAAACACAGACGAAAACTTGATTTATCCAAACCTCATCAAGCATTTTTGATAATCCACAAAGATTAGATATGAAACACAATCAAAATACAGGTGGTGCAGGCCTAATTGTCACTGCTTCACTTTCTCTCCACATCCAGAAATTTCTTTTGCACCCTGAGGCTCAGCATGGACCTAATATCTGAAGCTCAGGTCCCACTGGGCCTATTAAAAGGGGAAAGTGTTGCCGCCCCAGATTCCCATTAAAACTCTTCTGTGTCCCACCACAAGAGAATGTTCTGTATGCCTGAATGTTGACACAGTTTCACATAGCGCACTGACATTTTTCATGATTAGGATTAATACTTCATGCTAGCATAGAGTACATACTTCTCAGACATGATTTCTTCTTAAGGGTTCTCACACTCAGCCGTGTAAGGTCTACAGCTCGGCCCAATGGCTTTTGTTCAGTACTTTCAACTTTAAATTGGACACACACATACACATAAATTCAGTTTTAAGAGATGACATTGATTATATACTGATATACTGTGAGAGGCTACGATAACAGCATGAAGGTTTATCAAACACACACAACAGCCATAATCTATAGAATGACTATCCAACTCTTTCCCATCAGCCTTTCATTAAAGGACACTGCTTGAACCACACACACACTATAGCTATGACACTATGACTAGAAAAAGAAACTCAGGTCACTTAACCACTCAAGTTAAGACAGACCTGAAAGCCTAACACAACCCACAAATGACAAAATACTGTTATTATAATATTTCCAGAGCAGACCATGTAGTGACTGCATGACCTGTGCTGGAATAAGAGGTTTGGAGACACAGTTATACTACGGTGGCCCTGTGAGAGCTCACCAAACTGCAAACTGCAGCTTGACAAAATGCAATGCAAATACACATAGACACAGCAAATCCAGAAAACACCTTTGCACGCATTAAAAAAATGGCTGGGAGATGGTGTTCAATGACCAATTGTGACCTTTAAATGCATTAGATAACAAGTGCATCCCAGCAGGTTCAGTGTTTGAACAGGATGTGAGGGCTGACGGCTGGAGACAAGAGATTTTACAGAAAAAAAATGTAATCTTATTCACAACAGTGGGGTTGAGAGTGACAGAACAAAAAAAAAGGAGATGCAAAGGAAGAATAAACAGATAACGTATACAAGTATGAAGCAGTGACAGTGACATGTTTTAACGTATGGGTATTATAAGCCTCCGAGCCTGTGATAGTTGTATTTACTATAAATGTCAAGAGAGACGGTGTAAGTATCGACAGGCTTCACTTTCACTTCACTTTGACTCATTTGTTAAAAAGACAAATACTTCCCATTTCAGTATTATGTATATGAGAGCAAAGGGATGTTGGCAACAAAGCAGTAGTTCTGCTGTATGCTTTCACTGTGCATACAGCTTACAAAATGCAAATAGCTCATAGTCATAACAGATCCTTTAGTTGTATCTCTGTACTTCTGTACTTGAATAAGAATAAGAAGTACTAGTATCCCAGTACTTCTTTACTGAGTACTGAATCTCTGTCCAAAACCTTGGCCAACCACAGCTAATTTCCAGATAGAAGTGCAGTGCAGAAGTATGACAGAGCTGGTGGTAAACTGGAATTAGTGTAGTAACATACAGGGATAGTAAAAAACGTCTAAGATTATAAACTGTAACTTTCTTTTTCTTGTAATAAAAAAAGGACAGCAGCAACACTGTTTTCACTAAGTGTGTCAAAGGGATGTATTGGCTTTCTCTTTGTGTTTTAAGTGGTTAAAACAATGGCGAAAGTAGGCTGAGGCAGCATATTCGGTTTCATTCTTCATCAGCCCACCCTAATTGGACGGGAAGTGAGCGCATGCATGGAAAATGATCTGCCACAACAGCAAAGATTCAGGGAGCATGTAACTGAGTTATAGTGCCACATCGTTAAACATCACAGTTTACACAAAACGTATGTCCAATCAGCCGCCGTGTCCTTCAGTCCTGTTCTGGTGGCTCTTTCAAATGCAGCCTCCTTTCTCTGGTTAATGAAGGGTCCAACAGGAGGATCCTTTGCGGCCCCTCCTATCCCAAGATTCATTGCGCGCCAGTAATGCAAGCAAACAGCAACAGAGAACCACTTTGTATTTAAGTTCAAGTATTAAATGTAATCAGAGAGTTGTGTTTCTCATTTCAACAGTAACTGTACAACTTTGGAAGTCAAAGGCCTTAAAACCTCAAGTTTTTGTTAAAAAAGTTACTTGTTGTCAGGGTTGCTTGGTAACAGGAGCCTCGCTTTTTGATTAAATAGTAACGGCGGGCACAGCTGGTGATGAACCGTATAAATCTTCAGCAGACCAGACTGCCTCGTTTCAGCTCGGCCCGAGCAGCCTACGGTGGCTACAAAGGGCCACACTCTGCTCCTGCTTGCATTGGGACACAGCTGGAGTGTTAATTGAAGCACACCTGGCAGACAAGTGTTTGAAATTATGCTGCAATTTGCAATTGATCGGTTGTGACAGATATAAATACATTGATCGATTGGATTATTGCATTGATTTTTCATACAAAATACTGGGTCTTAATTTTAACATCCAAAGACTGTGATTCAGAATTCAAGCTATGATATTAAAATATACTAAATAACCCATCAACCCTTTTTCCCCATAACTTTTCAGCGAAAGAAAAATGATGTGACTGGACTGTGGCCAGGCAGGGAGGAGCTGAAGCAGCATGGTCCGCTGTCACCTGAAATGGTCTGATTTATAGAGAGCCCTGCTGAGGTGATACAGTCCTACCATTTCCTTTCATTTGTCACTCTCACAGGGAACAAACTGTGAGTAAGAGGTCACTGTAACAACTCCCAAAGCAATGACTACAAGAGTAACTCATGCAAATGAAAGGAAAAAAAGGAGGGAAAAAGGCCACGGTGAAGTAATGGTTACAAAAAGTGAGGGTAAATGTGAGTGAGTAGAGTAGGGCAGATCTCTCTCGCGCATTTGCATATGTGCATACACACGCATGGATTTGAGTGCATGGAAACACACATGCGAACACAAATACACACTGGGCGTGTTGGAGCGCTGGAGCGCTTTAAGGACACAGGAAGTGCCAAAAAGGACAGGAAACGATTATGGATGGCTGTTCCGAATAAGATAGACAGTACTCTAAAAATATACAAGCTCGCTGTGGCCACTTTACAGTGTCTCTCCGCTTTTTCTCCAATTATTTGTCACCCTTCACAACAGTTGTCACTTCAGTTGAGGAATTTGAAAAAGGTTACCTTATTGTGCTCATATTTGTAGGGGATCTTGAGTGTCTCCATGGCTCGGATCATGGCCTGCATGGCTGTGAAGATGTTCTGGTAGACGAGTTTGGTGAAACCCCTTTTATCCTCGTCAGAGTAACCGGCACCGTGGATAATCCTCATCTGTTTGATGAATGTGCTCTTCCCGCTCTCCCCAGTGCCTGAGAAACAAGACAGGGCAAACAGGACAAATGAACAGACTTCATTTATTTTGCGGGTTTCATTTAACCAGACAACACATTGTATCTTCTGTGTCAGCTGCCATGCTCCATAAATGAATGTTTTTGCAATTCATGACTTTCCTTGACCTTTATGGGACAAAAAAGAACTGCGACACTATAAGTTTCACAATAAAAAGGGAGAAGTTAATCAGAGTTGAGCAGCTAGATGACAGACATAAAGCTGGTGAGAAAATATGGCCTTAATTATTTGTCAGTGCTTCCTCCTCTCCCTCTATGCAACCAGTCAGCTGTTAGGTGTGAGGTGTCCATTAGAGTGAGTATCATGTTTTGACAGATATGTGGATATTCATATTAAAAAAATTGCCTACATTCCAAGTCTGGTAGTCACTGATGGCTGAGCTCTGATTTGATATCTTCCAAGTGTGGAAGAAAAGTGTGACTAAACACTGCACCATATTCACCAGCTAGCTCCTAATTGTTTGCAGCTCCCTCTGTCAATGTGCTGCTATAGCTGATGGTAGCTGTAAGTAACAGTAACACAAATGTTACTGGAGAGTAAAGATAAGAGTAAGGGGCCAGAAAACCAAAACAATGATGTTAGGAGAGTTAAAAGTCCCCATAGAGCTGAAGGAATCTGCAGCACTGGATGGTAATTCTCTATGGGGTTGACTTTTAACCCTTTTCACATTAGTGATTGACCCACTGTTAATATAGACAATCTGATTATTTGTTGTTATTATCATAAAGTATGACAGTGCAGATTAAAAAAAAAACATGCAGCAAGCAAATGAAGCTGAATCAGAGCTTTTTGCAACATCTTGTGCAAACACATTTATACACACAGATGTATGGTGCATATCCGCAGAAACACAGACAGTAGATACTCACTCACTCATGCACTCAGTCAGACAAACACATAATAATATGTGCTGGCCACTTTCCTCTCAGTCTGTTTGCTTGGTCTGGTGACAGACCAAGAACAACATCTCTCTCTCCTCAGTGGTGACAGGAACTATTTGGGTGTGAAGAGCTTGGGGTGTACTTTCTCTTTGGTTCACTGAGAATCTTGGCACACCGACTGAACGGACTAACTTCATCTCACTGCTAACTCCTGAATAAGTCTGACAGGAAGGAGTGTATCTGTGCGTTTTGCATGTCAGTGCCCAGGAGACATGTGCTGCATTCCAGTGTAAGTGTCTGTTATAAAAGTCTGGATGTGCAACACTCTCTTGCACCACATAAAATAAACTCTGTTTCTAGCCAAATGGGCCTCTCCTCCTCTGTGGGTCCATAACACAGACTGGGCACTTAACAAAAACCAAGCCACAGACTAAACTGGTGCTGAAATACTATAACCTATGAGGAAACAGATTTTCTATTGTAGGGTTGCCAATGTAGAAGCCTGAAATAAGCAGGGGAGATAATACTGACAAAAGTAGAGTTAGCACAATTACCCTTTAAGTGCTCCTTAGCCGAACACTTAACTCTTAAAAGGCTCATTTATTTTGTTAAAGACCAAGATGCAATGAGGAAACGCTAACAGAGCATGTACACAGAGGCGTCTGGATATATCTAGTCTTTTAATGTGTACAAACCCAAAGCTGGGAGTGGTTCTCTTCTTACGGTCGATTTTTAGTGCTACAGTCATATGCTATACAAACACCTTTGTGTTATTCTTTAGTACACTTCTTTGAAATATTCACCTTTTTGCAACAGTTGTTTTACACACACAGGCACACGCACACACTTTGTCCTCCTATAATAAGCCATTACATCAACATGAATGACAGACAGTAGTAGTTGTTGCAGACCACAAAAAGTGTTGCACAAGAGTTAATACCTTGCAGGATCCATCCTATCAATAGACACATTCTATTTTTTTTTTAAGTGCAAAGTGGAGCAGTGAGTAATCGCGAAAACTTAACTGAACTGTGCCAGTGGGTTTTGGTATTTGTACAGGCACAAAGGATCTGGGCTGCTGATCCTTTCATGACTATTCAAACACAGAAAACAGGAGCGAGCCTCTGAAGATATCTGTACTATGACTCAAAGGGAGGGAATTTGAAAATGTAAAAAAAGAAAAAGGAGTTCAGCTGTAAATAGAAGTTTTAGTTAAGAAGGTGTGGCCTGATAAATTAGAGTTTCAGGTAAGTTTTATGTTACAAAATTGGATTGCAACGAGTCTACTTTTGAAGGTTGAATGTGTGGAGTAAATGGTTTCCTCTGGGGATCCGCCCATTCAAGTGAGTGTGACTGGCTCAAATGAGAAATACAGAAATTTCTCTAAAATAAATCAGGAACACTTGACCACATCTGGGGATCTTAATGGATTTACTTAACCAAAAGACACTGGAGAAAACAGTGAGACTGTGAGTGTATTAGGTATGAGTGCGTGCTGGCCATTACAGGCTGCTGAGTCATTTATCAGACCCATGCAGTGACCCTGGATTAACCCGTGTTTGGGTTGATGTGACTGGCTCAGCATTACAGATGACATGAGCATGTCTGATCATGCTTCCTCTATCGAAGGCCAGCCTCAGGACTCATAGTCTGACGACACACTGCTCCGTGTCTGAGTGTGGTGTTTTCACTTAACTCATGTGATAGTCTGGACATTTGACACTTGACCGTAAGCTGCCAAATATACCTGTTTTCACAAACACAAAAAAAAAAAAATCAAATAATACTGGCCTGCATGTCGAGGTACTTTAAAAGGATCAAATGAATTTGGTAGATTTCTCGATTTAAATAAAGGCTGTTGTTGACTGGCCACCAGACAAGTCTTGGAAGTGGTTCGTTTCCAGTCAATGAATACACCACACCATTAGTTTCAGCTATGCACAGTCGCCTACATCTCATTTTCCAGATCACATGGAATAAAGGGTGCAAAAAAATGCCAATATGATGCTTGAAGCACTGCAAGAGTGAGTTAACACAGAGCAGTGGGAGGGTCTTAGTACCATATTCACTTTTACAGGGAGGAGTTTACTGCCCTGGTTTTAACTAACATTTAACAGAGGTCAAACACTGCTTGGTTCTGATTAAATATATTTAAAGAAAGTATAGAAATATAGGACTGTTATTGGTACATAAAAAAAACCCTCCATTTTAACATTATTTTGAGTTTTAATTATGTGGTCAAATGAAGAAGGCCAAATGTCCAAATGCAAATGTGAAGACACACTTGACTGAACTTAACTGAGTAACTCTACAATAAACAAGTTCAGGTACAGATCTGCATGTAGCAACAGTTACAGACTGGGGATTAACACAATTACCTGTTTCAAATGAAAAGTAAATGGAATGCAATTGGACTTTATGTTAAAGCTTCTGAATTATCTGTGGAGTCGGTTTTGTTTTTCACTTGCTGTCAGATCTATTCAGTGTTTATGGCAGGCAACCTTTAGACAGCACTGGCAAATTTCTAGATTAAACAGAAGGCAGAGTGGTGAATTCAATAAAAACAATGCTGTGTAGCTATGTACCTGTTGAGACAATAGGTTGATGTTCACCACCAGCATTCGCACTGTGAATATTTACATGGTTGCATAGTTGTGATGTGACATCGTGTGAGTGAAAAAAATCATTGATGTGGTTTTTCTCCATCATTTTGCATGTTGTATTGCTGCTCTCTTAACCCACTTCACTGCATTCAGACATGAACCATATCACATCCCCAGTGTTAACTCTAACAATTATAACCACGTGTTTGCTCAAAGCTTGCTGTGAACTTTGTCCAGTTGTAACCTTGACAAAGTTCCCACAGTTTTCATGTGCCTGATAAAAGCAGCCGACTGTGACTGGGTAGAACACTTTTGCAATTCTTTTCTGACAAATGGAAAAACTGAGTCAAACATGCAGATTAATTGCTGTTTAAAATTTGAACACAGGTTAGACTACAGAGGTACTTCCATAATCCAAGTTGTTCCAACTGCTCCTAACTTTTGAATATGTTTCACCTTCAACCCACTTATCTATTATTTTCTCTGTGTGTATCTATGCAAAGGGGGACAGACGTGATTAACTAGGTCCAATCACCTCTTGAGAATTTGGAGCTGGCCTGTGCCACTTTTGTAATTGAACAATTTTAAATTAATTGAGCAGACGGGGACAAGTCTGATAATAATTCACGTTGAACCCTTTTGACTGAGAACAGATGTGTGAGACTTCAGTGCTAAAAAAAGACAAAAGTCAGGTGGTCGCAATACATGTAGAAATGAAAAAACAAATACGCAATTTTATATACTGCTCTCAATTTTTACCGTATCCTACAAGGGTCAAACTTCACATCAACATTTTTCCAAGGTGACAGATTCAGATTGTTTCTTTTAACCCATTAACGATCCAAACCCTACACAAATTTGTTGTCACATATGACAAAGAAAACCATCTAACCCTCACTTTTCAAAAGCTGGAACCATCAACAGCTGAGGTATGACTGAAATTACACTAAATGCTGATACATATTATGGTCAAATGGAGTCATTAACACGATGAAGGCAAAACAGGTGAGGTTCACTTTGAAAACACTTATGCAGTTTTCAGTGTCTTCCTGTCATGACAACAAACATGACAAAATATTTACTATGACTCTACCAGTCCTTTCAAAACCAATCCATCCAAACTGAAAATGCAGAAGCCCAGAAGGTTAAAAAATCCACTTTAAACTAGTAAAGGAATCCAGTTCACCAAGTATCTCTACCGGTCCTTTCAAAACCAATCCATCCAAACTGAAAATGCAGAAGCCCAGAAGGTTAAAAAATCCACTTTAAACTAGTAAAGGAATCCAGTTCACCAAGTATCTTAAATAATGCAGCATAAGGACAGGGGGTGATTTTATCACAGGTGGGACTAATAAAGTTAACGAGTGCTCTTGTTTTGCATAGCAGGGCAGCAATTAACAGTGTCATTAGCCACACCTGTGTCTGACGAGTCAAGAGGACTGCAGTGTGAATAAAACAAGTCTGGTTAACAGAAGTTTCACTCCACATTCCTAACCCTGCTGTTTACTGAGGAGTCATTATTAAAACTATGTCTTATTATATTTTTGATTCAACTGAGATATCCATCGTTGAAGTTGATGATGATGATGATGATGATGATGATGATGCAGCTGTTTTCTTACTGAACAGTGAGGTACAAGCTGTTCTAATGGACGATGACAGAATGAATGCGTTTATGTTCACGTATTGCGGAAGAGGATCAATTTCAGTCGTCTCTTGCTGAGCTGCCCTGTGCCTCTTTGTTCTTCTGCTGTGTCAAACATCAATTGCAACTTTCCCTGAGTTACCGATATTGGCAACTCCTTTAGCATTTATTACTGTGACTATTGTCATTTTTATTCACTAGTATCAAACTGTGTGTGTACCGGACACTATCAACTCCCCCTACACCAGGCATGTCAAACTCATTCCTCAAGGGCCGGTGTGGCTGCAGGTTTTTGTTCCAACCAAGCAAGAGCACACAGTTTGACCAATCAACTGTCTGAAGACTGAGATCAGTTGATTAACTGAGTCAGGTCTGGTGTGCTGCTGCTTGGTTGGAACAAAAACCTGCAGCCACACCGGCCCTTTGTGGAATGAGTTTGACATCCCTGCCCTACACCCTCCCTCTTTCCTCATCTAGTCCTCCATATTGCTGCTAGTAAAGTGTTAATCTTTGATCATCTGTCAAAGTTACAGTAAATGAGTATTAATTTCAGTACAGCTCCTTTATTACAGATCCGTAATAGATATTAAATGAGCAAGGAGAATGGATTACACACTTGCAATGATCTCTAAATTTGCGTATTTATTATGTTGTGTGTCTTTCAGCAGACACAGCCCTTGTGGACCCTGATTAGTGGAAAGTTTAAGATGATTTGAGAAGCACTGAGCAGTCGACATGAAAAAGCTGAACTGAAAAACTTATAAACTTGCCCCATGAGACACGAACCAATTAGTGGGTTTCAAAACCCACAATCGACTGATACTGCCTATGGGTTAATGGAACCATAGAGAGTACACACACACACAAAAACGAACACAAATTCTGCCAGTTAAGTCAACCACTGGTAGTGGGAGTGGTACCGTTGATGTGTCATATTCACACAAACAAGCAACAGATAATACCCTGTGAATGCAGAGCCCCATGTATGAGATTATTCATTTATTGCAATGACTAAATGGTGCACTAAGCCAAACTTATTTTAGGAGCTCAGATATGTACATGTTGCTATGTGTAGTACTATGTATATATACAAGCATATCTTCTGCCTGCAGGGGTCAGTTAGGTCCACTGTCCTGGTTTAGCCTTGACAATATATCCATCACATTTACTATTTATACTCTCATCAACCTCACTACACCACCATCAAATCACTCCTGAAACACCTCAGGCCAACATCACACTGCAGATAATAATCTATACCCCTATAGTCATGAATGCTGAACAATGTTATGTATACTCAGCAAATTACACTGCCCCTCAAATGTAAAATGTAACTATTAAAAAAAAATTACATATGTGCTTAACCATCACAGGAAACTTTTCACTTTACAACTTAATGGAGCTTGCTGTAGCTTGTCTACAACTCTGTATAGATGTTAAGTGGACACATTGTGTCATTAGATGGGTGCTATAAAACCACTCTGTGAAAAAAATAGATATATAATTGTTAAGTGTGAATTGTAATCGTGAATTATTTGCTTTGGGCTGTCGACTTATCTGTGTCACAAAAGAACAGTGACTAAACAATAAATATACTCTATATACTGTCTTATGAGAAACAGTTATTTTGTCAATCTTACACACCTCTTTTTAGTTTGGCTGTTCATGTGTTTGCATACTGAGCGATTTGTAGGGTATTAGAGGAGATTAAGGGGCAATAACAACACAATTATTTGTCCACATTTAACAAAGGAGGTGGCAGTCAGCACCTTCAAATCCTGTTAAGAGGGGATTCATTTCAACATTTTGTGGTGACAGGAGGGCAAAGGGGAAACCTTCTTCACTCAGCCCCTCTTCAACATCCCTCCTGAGGCAAAACTGGGCTCTAAGGATCTAAAGTTTCCAGCCTGCTCTCCACCTTCTACTCTGTACATTTCCCAACAAAGCGACCGAAGAGAGCACTGGAACAGGGGGAGAGGTTTCTGGCACCACTCTCCACCACCACCACCTCCTCCAGAACGGTCATCGCATCTAATGGGCTTTTCGTTGAAAATCTAATTAAAAACGGGATGGTGAGTAGATGGGTTGTTTTCCTCATATTTCTCCAGTATGAGTAATACTTCTCAACAAGACCCCCCCCCCACACACACACAGTGCACAGGCACCAACATCATTACTGTAGTTATCATGAGGCTGCACTTGTATGATTCAGACACCTGAATGAAAAACAACAACCTTTTGCCTATAAATATTCTGTCTCTCTATACCGCATTAATGCTGCATTTCACTCAGTTTGACAGTGATTCAAATGAATGACAAAAGCACATAATATAAGACAGCACAGTCCCCCACCTTGCTCTATATGGGACGACACCTGTGATATAATCATTACCAGGGTTAGGTGTTAAGCTGCAATACTGTCTTGATTACGCCCAATAAAACGCTAGACTTTGGCCCAGCCAATACTTGACACAATCTCAAGCCCAGCACCTGGACGGACGGGCCCTCCAGGCCTGGTTGACTGCACAGGTTAACCCTCGGTGCGGTGAAAGCACAGGGAGGTAAGAGGTTAAGATAGCGACTGGCATTATTTGTTTCCTCCACACTTGCTGGTCGCAGTTATTCAAATCAGGTGGTTAGTTTTTTTTTTCTTCCTACCACTGGGAGCCACACACAGGCCTGACCGGGCTGCATCTCCTCCTCCTGCTGCCAATCTGTGCACTCGACTCACAGCACGGATACATTTCAACAACAACCCACTCCCAGAAACACTTCACTCAGGTGGGGAGACCCCCATTAGTACCATGAGTGGACCCCGCTCACCCCTTCTCTATCAACCCCA
>OMNW01007933.1:8196-38029 GCA_900303245.1 Selene dorsalis
AAAAATGCATCAAATGAAATGTAGGTTTTACTGGGGTGTCATGGACTGGAAGCAGCTCAAGTGCATCTTGTTTAGTTCAGAAATGTTCTGCTCCACTACCTCCTCCTTTCCTCTGTGACTGAAATTGGATGTTTGGCAACAAATTAAGGGCAGAGAGGCCATCAATTTTCAATTTTTTTCGTTTGTGGCTTGGCATCAAAAAGAAAGCAGAGCCTGAGAGCATGCTATTGAGGGAGCAAAGACTGAAGCAGAAGTGAAAAATTAAGAAGATGGCTTAGAGATCTTTCGAAGGCATTGAACACATGATTTGAAATCTCAAGAGACTTTTTTAAAACGGAAACAGCAAGACTAGAGATAAATAAAATCTGCACTTAATAGGACTGATTATCATACGCATACACATTAAATCTGACTGAGCGCACAAACAGCCATAGAGAAGTGGGTGAAAGCTCTCGGAGGGTCCAGCTGTGATGAAAGCGCAGCAGCTCTTCTGTCTCGCCACTCTTCGACCACTCATGAGGTGAAATAGGACAATCGATTCCAAATCAATAAAAACAATAACACTAAATCACCTTTTCCTTTGAAGAATGCCAATGAACCTTCCCCATCTGTCATGCAGATACTTTAAAAATAGAGAGACTGCACTTACAGTCGATGGCTATGTCAGGATAATAAGAGCGTTTTAGCTTAATTAACATTCTCAGGAGAGTGCAGTGGTGTCTTCGGATGCACTATCTCCAAATAACTACGTTTATATTTACAGCAGAAATATGGAACGTTGCTACATTAGTCTGTACGCATCCACGTTGCTTTATGCTGATCAGCACTAATCGCCTGAGCTGCAGCTGGGGTCACGTTCTTCTACCAAATGATTCAAATGTAAAACATTTTCGACTAATTTATGAAATAATAATGCTGGACTTAGGGCATAATATATTGTAGTGAGTCTGATTTAATAATAACTGGAATAGACTGGTTATAGTTTTTTCTTCAATCAAAATTTGCTTCCACCTACACCATGTTTTTACTACATGAAGAGACTGACTTTGTTGCATAACCAGAGCTGTGAGTAGAGGCTTCTTCAGGGTCATGGCTGGAATTTGTCTGAGCACAGAGTTAAGCAGAAGACAAAGCTACCAGGGCTAATCCTTAGCAGGGCAATACAGATACAAACACTGATAGTCACCACCCAGGAGCAATGTACCATTTTCAGTCCGCCTCTCCTGAGTATCTTTATAAAACAGGGAGAAACAGCTGATGACAAAGGGAGAAAAGTCTAAATCCTACCCAGAAAGCCATGGGACAAACCGGCTCTGACTGTATTACTCTGACCCAGCAGGTCACAGTACTTACAATAGACGTCCACCCTGATGGACTTGATGGCAGGTGAGCCGAGGCCGTTCTCAGCTTTGCAGTAGTAGCGACCGCCCTGGGTCCTCAGGATCTTTGCGATGTGCAACGTTTCATTGAACACGCTGGAGTCCTGGAAGCGATCAGACACGCTGCCGGCTGTCTTGGTCCACCGGATCTGAGAAGAACAAAAGGTGAAAATTACAAATTCTGTCTAATGGTCTGATTTCACTTGTCCACCATCTGTTCCACTGTGGTGCCGATAGACTGAAGCATCACACACAGCTTCATTTGGGAAGTTGGTGTACAGAATAGATCAAGTTGATGCTGTAAACTCTTATTGTTAAAGACATAACTAGCATATATACCACCTGACAGCTTAAGAGCAAAGGTTAAAAAATACTGAGGGATGATTGAATTTCTTTAATGTCTCAAATGGTTCGATTCAGCAGATCATTACTTTACTTTTCAACAGAAATACCATTTCATCCACTAATTATTCCCAATTACGCTGACTTCCCACTTTCTTTCCGCAGCTGTTAAGATACTGTCAATGCAACTCCACCCTGCATGCACATTTTTCAAATTAAAAGCCTGCCAGAAAAGTGAGGGACTGCGCCCTTTTCTGGTACGCTTTTAGTGTGAAAAATGTGAAGGCCACAATGTGAAATCAATGAGAAATTTGCAGGAAATGTCAGCTCCAGTGACGGAATCTTAACAACAACTGAAAAACAACAAATTAAGGACACTGGAAATAAATATTGAATGAAAAAAAAAAAAACTGTAATTATGTTATGGGAAAAGAAAACCTGAGCATGACTTTAGAGAAAAGGAGAATCGGTGAGCACAAGGAAAGTGCTGAATTTGCATTAACAGCAAACAACAAAGGAGTACTTCGATATGTTGGGGAATATGCTTATTTACCTCCTTGCTGAGAGTTTGATCAGAATATCAATACCACCTTAATGTCCTTACAGTAAATATTAAGCTAAGGTCAGCAGCTGTTTAGCTTAGCATAAAAAATGAACTCAGTGCCTCTATCCTAAAGTAAATAAATCTTCTTAAAGATCAATAATTGAAACATAATAAAGTTTAGTATAAAAATGACAATATGTGGTTATGAAAATGAAAAGACTTCAGGGAGTTACTGCAAAAAAACTTTTACTTTACTAAAGTCTATAAAAATTGCAACAAATTAAACCAAAGATGCTGCTATGGACATACATATATATATTTTTTTATACCTTTGGACAGTTCCCCTGTTTCCAAAAGATTGAAAGGATGGTTGGATTTGTCCTTAGTTTAGTGTTCACTCATAAGCAAAAAAATACCAGGGCACACTGGTTTGCAAGTTAAAAAGCCTTTAATTCACTGGCTTAATGCCTACGCGTTTCAACAGACATAGTCTTCATCAGGGCATTGAAAGCAAGTGACATCTCAATCACAGATAACCAAGAGCTGGTGTCTCTATGTTAAGCTGCTGGAATCAATGTTTTCATCTCAGTCTCAGTAAGAAAGCAACTACGGGGATTTCACAAAACTGGAGATGAGAAGACAATATAATCAAACACAGGACATTAAAAGTCTCTCTAATATAAAACAGTTTCCTTTAATTGGGCTTTGTGTTTGATAAGATTGTGTATTAAATGCAACGCACAGGCGACCGCTGAGGAACATTTGGTATTAATGTTTTTATGTTAATGTTATTTTGTGAAATGTCACACTACAAAGGAGAGGGTGATGAAAAAAAATCCTCTAACTTCCTCTTTTTTCCCTTTGTTCCACACAAGACTCACCTCAGCGTGGCCTTCTCAGCATGAGCACCTTTCACTAACTGATGAGACCCAGTTAGCCCATGGCATTGAGGTGTAATGAAAGGTGAAATAGTGTTACTCTCCAACATGAGGTTGTAATTGACTCTCCATCATCTCCCTCTCCTGTCCTCATTAAAGCATACAGCATGAACAGGTACTGTGACAACTCTGGCCCGGGGGCCACACAGCCAGACTCACGCAGCATAAAGCTCCGTTCAATCCCTCATCCTAAGTAAGCCACAGATGGACTGGCTTTGCCTGCAGAGCCTCACATATCTCTGTCTAGGCAGGGGTGGCTATGAATTAGAATCCAATATCTCCACACTGTATGGTGATAGCATCATCTTGGATACTGATAACATCCCATTTTACAGAGATAGCATCAGATGGAACAGGGATATCATTGCATGCAGGGATGGGGATTGGGTGCTATCTTGGGAGATTGCTGCTGTCGTGCTCTAGCTGTGGGGTTTTAACCGTGATGACTCCAGCCCTGAGTCAGGCAGCTTGAAGTTTGGTCATTTTCCAAACAGACAGGAGAAAGGAAATGAAAGGGTGGGTGGCCCAAAATCTGATAATGGTGCCCTACTCCAGGGGCTTTTAGTGGAGCTCGGGGATGGCGATGACAAGGAGAGGAATTTGCATGCAGCAAAGTTGAAGTTTATCGGACTAGTTTCGCAATCTCTGTCTAGCTCGGGGTGTTGCTGTTCACAGTGGAAGAAATAATTTAGCTAAACTCAAATACTGTGTTTGCTGCATTTCATCGACTTCTTTGTCTGGAAAAAAAAGACTGTGTGGCCAGATTCTTGCTTCTGTCCTGTCCCTTTACACAAGCTTTAAGTAGATACATTACCATTAAAAATAAGTGAATACGGTGTAAAGAAAAGACTTCACTTGGCCCGTTTCAGACGAGACACTGAAAGAAAGGACTGTACGCGAAAGCCCAAACTCAGCAGATGATTGCTACTAAAGCCCTGCTGAAAATCTGGGACCCTATTATGACAGTTAGGGACATCATGAGTTCAGCAAAACAATCCCTAAAGTTAAATAAGTTATGAGTCTAAATTAGATGGTGCAAAGTTTTCCAATTCTGTGTCACTCTCCTACAGTGCTCTGGATCCCCTCATGCAAATACAAAGCAAGCTGGCTTATGGCGACCTCAGCAGAATTCAATATTCTCCCAGCTTATACCCCCAGTCATTTCCTTTGCCTTTTGTGTAAAGAGCTTTGAGTTTTAGGAAAGCGCAGTATCAATAAATGCATTGTTAGAGTGACACTAAGAAGTGGGTATTCAAATAACTTCATATTTTCAAAAGGAGAGGGCTCCTGTTTGTTTCACGGGGGCAGCGGACCACATCATTGGCGAGAGCTTTCAACTCTCTCTCTCTCTTTCCCCCCCAGCTATTTTCTGTCCTCCACTCCAGCCTTTTTTTTGTTTTGTTTTTTTTTACATCTTAGCACCTCTACCCATAGGGGGAGTCCTGAAGTATGTCTGGTGAGAACAGTTTGACCCTCTTCACTCTCCTTAGTGCAATGCAAATACTCTTGATCTGTGAGGAGCTGGTGGATTTGAGCAATATGATAATTGCTTCTTGCCCACTGCCAGCCAGGCTGACTTCTTTGGCTATTTTTTGCAGCTCATCTCTCATCCCTCAGCTGAAACTCATAAGGCGCCTGCAAGTATACACTGGGGAATAAGTCAAACTGCCCAAGATGTACCACCCAGCTGCTGTTTTATGGCAGAAATGTATTATTCCCATCCGTGGTTTGCAATTGCATGCATATATTATTACCCAGGAACGTAAATGGGTTCTGGTTTTCACGTCTCACCTCACACAGTTTTGAAAAAAAAAAAAAGCACTGTGTGCAACCGCATTTTGCATATTCTATGAAAAAAAAAAATCAAAAACATGACATCAGTTAACTCCACAGGGAAAAGCAAAGTCAAGACAATGATAACACCATTCCTCTTAAATCAGACATCCCAACAGAAAGATCAACATTTGCTTACAAGAGAAGAAGGAGCTTGTCTAGATTAGTATCCGACTGAAGTGTTGAGACCACACATGCTGCGATGTCACGGTGAGATCTAATTAAAATGCGCCCAGTGTCTGTTGTTATGTAGAGATCATATGCTGGAGCACGTGTCATCCGTGAATCTCCCATAATACCTGCTGTGACGTTTCCCTTTCTCTAATACAGACTGGTTTCTAATTGCTTGCCATCTTTTCTTTTAGGCACTGATGATGGTCTGTGGCCTGCTCAGTGGCGCAGCCAAGTGTGGCTGAGCATGACAATCAAGTCATCAGAAGAAGCTACAGGGGGTCCAAATCACAAGTTGCGAGTCCACAGACTCTACAGGTCTGTATTAGAAAATACTGGCCCTCATAAAAACTGGATGATCACATGAAACACGCCGCAGTGAAGGCTTTGATATTGAAATTCAAAAAGAGATTTCAGAATCGCATAGAAAACCCAAACTAACAGCTCATCAGCTTTTATTTGCCTTTAGATGCACACACTGCTGCAGTTTCATTCACTTCTGAGCAAAGATGACAGTGGAAAGGATGTAGTTCAAGGGGAAACTCTGGGATGGTGCAGCCTCTATAGAGTTAAAGACTTAAAAAAATAAAGGACTAGATTATATTTGAGACAAGACGAGTTGCAGTTCACATTTATAATATATGTGGTGAAGACTCTGATGGATTTACTTTGACCTTTGACCACCAAATTCCAATAAATTCATCCTCGAGTCCAGGTCGACTTTAGTGCCAAATACTGAGTTTACGAGGATGGGATGGACATGCATAGGAACTGATGGACGGCCCAAAAACACACGCCTCCAGCCACGGCAGGCGCCAGTGCAGAGGCATAAGAAGCACCATCTGCTAAGGACACCAGCACTGTAGGCTAACTGTCACGGGGGCATCCAAAACACATCACATACTCCAATTGGTCTGTATGAAGCAAAATGTCCCAAGGCCTGAGGTCAGCTTATTTGTACTTGCTGACCTGTGGCACTGTGAGTTGAATCTGGCTGGCCAATAACTGTAACAAAAAAAAAAGGTGTTTGCAATGTGGTGTTGCTGGCTATTGTAGCCTAGTACTCAAACAAAGTAGTGTGGACATAATGGACGGACGCCAGAGCAGGGGAAATGGGGGCAGATGGCTTCATCATCGGGGACTCTTTGATGTTGTTCATAGCATCAAAGACAATGAATGGAGCAGGAACAGTAACCATGAAAGTATAAATAGATAAGGCTGTATATATGCAGAGACAAAGGGGGACGGGGTTATGAGTCACTGTTTAATGGAGGTAGGGCTGAATTTTCATCTTCCCAGTATATACAGAATGTATTTTTTCTTTGGCATTTCCTGACAAAGAAAAGACTTCAAAGTGCTCATCACAAGAAACAGCACACGGCATCCTCAAACTGCGCTAATATTCAATTCACATTCATAGAAACAGGAGGAAAGCAGCAGCTCCTCACATCTGATGTTTGGCAATTCTGCTTGATAGATGACTCAGTTATCAATATATCAATTGAGCGCAAAAATGTTTCAGCTCTATAGTTTATGGAGCTATTTAAGGAATGGCTTTATATAGAGAATGGCCATACTTGTCTTTTGCACAGACACAGAGAGGAGGGAGAGACACCAGCATCATCACTGCTTGAGACACTGTGTGTGATCCTTTTTGACGGAGAGAAATTTAAAGACACAGAGACTGAGTGAAAAAAAAAAGGGTCAGGGCTTGGCTTTATGACTGTTCTTATTTGATGCAGTTGGAGCTGCAGTAGATTGATTCATTTTCCAACCAATCAGTTCATCCATAATCTGTAATCTGTAAAAGAAAGAGATGAAAAAATGTGCCAATAGCCTGATATTGGGTTAAGATGTTCATGTTCCCCACAGGACCAGATGAAATTACTTAGATGATCCTTAATTTTCAACTAGAAATCAGCAGGTTAATTTTAACCACATTGTGGTTTACACCTAAATATCTACAAATGTAATTTTACTCCCACCAGTCTGGAGAAATGTGAACATACTAGTGTTTGGTACAGAGATGGAAAACAGAGTGAAGGAGAACACAGGCCTCAACTAAGATTTTCTACCCTGCACATCATTACAGTGACCTCTGCTCTATACATCTAAGTGAATCTGACTTCTCGGCCCCTTGAGGCTGCCAGATGCCAACAGCCCCGGTCTTTGTGTACGGCCCATAGTAGCACCTTGAAATGCCAAACCCACAAGGCAGCAGCAAAAAAGCCCATAATGTACAGTGTGTGAATGACTGACAGGAGCATATATTTATTTGACAATTAAATGGGAAGACAGACAAGAACTGCTGCTGCCAAGTGTGTGCACATGTGTCCATGTGCGTGTGTGTGTGTGTGTGTTTGTGGTTGGATTCATATATGGTCTTATTATTAGAAAGCCAGTGTTTTTCCTTCGAGGTGGGTGGGCAGATGTGCATGGGGCTGACAGAGAGGCCCACTGTGATGAAGTTGCTGCCTGGTTGGACACAATCCAGAGACTCCATCAGCAAGAAAGGCTTGAGGGGGTGTCTATGTAATTTAGGGACCGTGCATATTGATAGACATGTGAAGAATTAAACGGTGGTGAAATTGCCAACCATGGCCCCATTTACTCTGCGGTTGGTCCTTTGTGGTGCTGATGTTGTACTTGGCACAACACCCCTCGGTCTGTGTATTATCACGGGAACCCGCAAAATCTGAAAGTCAGGGAAAGAGACTGAAATCTGGACAGTAATGATGAAAAAAGCAATCTTGTGATTTGCTAATGCAGAACTAATTGAAGCCATTTACAGTGATCGAGTACTGTGACTTGGCCCCCTGTGATACTGCAGTCCAGATGGTGAGTGTGGTTTAAGTATCCGCTGGAATATGAAAGTTATTCAAGAAAACAAAATTGAGAATGATTCTATCTTTAGGAGAAGCTACTTCCTCATGAATAATAATAGATTTGTGTGTGGAGGGCAGGGACGTGTCTCGACCGACGCTGCTGAATTTCCCCTGCTAATACTTTAAGGTCTGTGGTGTTGTTTTTCTTCTTCTTTTCCTCTATAAAAAGTGAAAGAGCGAGACATGGGGGACGCCTGACCTGATGATCTGTCACCCCCCGGGCTGTGCTGTGCATTGGCAGCTATCTGCGGCACAGAGTTGGCAGTGGTGCCTGTGAGATGACTGAGCAGTGGCTGGTATTTATAGTTGAGCGATTCAAACATCATTGGATTAAAATGACATCTTAGCTGGGCTTAACTGACACCAGTCAGCTCATTTTAAGTTTGGATTTATATATGAGTGTTAGTTAATGTTGACATGTGGGTGAAAATGGCAAAATGAAGAGGTGGATGTCAGTCACAGTTTCACTTACATGGATGTTCTTTAATATTTATAATAAGTTCAGCAAACAAGTATCTCCTTTGACTTGACAGTGTAATTTGTTAAGTATTCATATTTTAGAACTGCTCAGTGTTGTATAATTGAGTCTGGAGGAAAACAACCCTCTCTTCCCCTCTCTCTTCACACATGGTTCAGGAGTTATTATTGTATGATTATTGCTTACTGCTATTTTACATCATTATATAACCTGGACACATGGGACAATTAGATATAAACTCTGCCACAATATGTCCAGCTGATGTTTTGTTGTTAACGTCCTACATCATGTTATCCCATCAGGACTGAACACGCAGACTCTAAGGTGTGATAGAGGTTGAGATATTTTAGATGAGTTAAAGACAGATTAATGTTTGAACATTGCTCCAGATGCACCATTCTATTAACTGCAGCAAATGTTTGAGTTGTGCAGTCGAAATCAACAGACTTACAGACACTAAGTTAACATTTCACGACTGATCAGAGCAGCCAGCTGTCTAAAACAGAGCAGCACAATGACACCAGGGTTTATATAATAACAGTTTTCTTGATTCATATTCTACTGTATGTAATGTTTCATGTTAATTTGAACTTCTTCCAAAAAAATGTGTGTCATGCAACATCCACTTCTCTTTTACGAGAAGATTCACATTACAAATGCATAATCCTGCAGAATTGAGGTCACAGAAAATGAAATAAGGAGCGAGTGCTCATAGATGAATGCTCTTATTGGTTGTCTGGAAAATAAAGGCCCCCAACCAGTGATAAAGCCAAATACATACCCATTAATCAAGACACATATCAAGTGCACTACAACCTTTGCAAAGAGCACTGATTAAATTTTGTTCGCTTCATATTCTGTTGGAAGACGGAGAAACTCGGCTCAATTAAAATGTGAAACTTTGGGCCAGAGAACGACTCTGAACATGTTCTGAGGATTAATATTTAATTCTAATGAAAAGATGAGCTGTTATTTCTGTATTAACTTGCCAGTCTATTTCCGATGAGGTCGTATACCCTTGTGTTTTTCCACCAACATCACAAAAACCAGCCTTAGGTCTACCGCCACCCCAGATAACCTCCTCAGCTTCCGAAAACCTCTCAGAATGAGTGTGCTCTGCCCCCGGGTCCCATGCCACTACCAGAGGGGGACAAAGCTGACACATCCCAAAGTCCGGAGAGACACAGCCGAGACCCGCTGTGCCAGGGGATCTGCGTGAGTCTCATAATGACTCTGTTTCAAAGGAGATCCTGCCTCTCCTGCCACAGCCATGAAGGGCTTTTGATCTCCCGCTCTCCTCTCCTCTCATTCCGCTGTTTTTCAGAAATTCTAATTAAGAGCAAAGACAGAGATGATGAGCACGAAGTCGTCCCCCCTGACGACAGAAGGAGATGAACGGCGTTTCTGAAGCTCTCACTAATTTAAGGGGCCTCACCTTTTCAACAGAAATATAAAAATCAATATGTTCTTTTTGCTTTGCCAATCCAGAGAGGAAGTGTACAAGCTAATGGCCCTGTCTATCGATCAAAAACTGAATTATATTAATTAATGTAAATGAGCTTAGTCCTGTGTGGAGATAGTGCTGAATTCTGTGTAATTTGTGTTATCAAGCAAATTGGAAACAACATTCGATAAACGCTGGAAAGGTTAGTGTGTGCAAATCCTGCCCAGATTAATACGAGAGCAGAATGTGATGGTCAGGTAATTTGTGGCAGAGCTGACATTTATACCTGCACAGATCATGTTAGTTGGTATTTTGTCTCAGCAAATAGATTAGATAGGCTCTTGTTGTCGGCTATTTTCTTTCTTTTCATTAACACGCCATTTATACACGTTATTTCCACGATATGGACAAGGAAAGGGAAGAGACAGCGAGAACAAATTAAAGGCCTGTTTTCTTCAGAAAACGATGGAAGGTCTTTTAATTAGTTCAGATCACAACAGTAAGTAAAAGAGTTTGAGGAAAAACACTTCTTTTTCTTCTGATGCTGAGGACCCATGTGCATTCACACGACCCTGAGTCTTTTTTACTGTGGCCTGTTTCTCACTCATTACATTTTGTTTTGGCAGATGGTTCCTCCTGTTTTTGTTTCTGCACTCTCATTAGACCAGGAAGCTTTCATTATCAACATGCAGGTGCACAACGCAACCTAAACCATCAATAATTAAAGGATTAAACTTTTAAGCTGCTGCCACTCGATGACTCTTATACAGAATTTGCAAAAAACTGAAGGAGAGACTCTAGGAAAGATGGGCGACAAAATTTGCATCTTATCCCATAATTCCTCAGTGTAGCTTTTTTTTTTGTTCCTTACCTGTGGCCGAGGATGCCCCGTCACCAGACAGGTGAGCTCCAGGGTCTCTCCCTCTCTGATGGTGTAGACTCTCTCTGTGTGCCTCTCCTCCTCAACATTACAGGCATGCCCTGAGTGTATAATGCGGACAGTCGGAGGCGCTGTAGAGGTAAAAAAAAAAAGAAGAGAAAAGCACAAAGTATGTTAGCATTCTGGTCATTTCTGACTGAGTAGTTTAGCACAGCAGATGGTGTATTGATTAAGAGGTTGTTTCACTTAAAACAAGCCTGGCCCAAAGCTTTGTGGCCGCGTTTGTACTACACACGTCGCAGCACGCAGCTAACCAGATGTGTGTGTAGAGGCAAAAAATAAAAAATGAATTGACACATATTTTACTTTCACAGCCATCACTTTAGTTTAGCTTTTCAGACATCAATGGAAGTCACTCTGGGAGACTGTTTCACTGCCTCACGATGTTTCATCGGTTTTATTAGAAGTAACTTATATAGTAACAGTAGGTCTCTTCGAGTGCTCATATGGCTCGTGCTTTGTGTGTTGTCAGGCATGTTTAAAAAACAGATTTTATTTCTGTTTTCTTAAGCAAATGTGTGCCAACTATGATTTCTTTCAGTTGGCAGCATGAGTCAGTGCACAAGATTAGACTCTCACTGTTTGTGTGTGTTCTAATTAATGTGCATACTAAAGACGGAAAACAGAAAAACTAAATATCTTTCCTATATTTGTTTGTGCATGCAATGCAGCTGAAAAAAAACACCCTGCTAGTTTGTACTGAAAACTACAGACTGTTACTATGCACCTAACTATGTACTTAAATGAGTAATATAGTACTGTATTTGCAATTATAATCACACATGCTGATTTTCTCTGGGTACAATTCAATAAAACACAAGAATATACTGGAAATGAGCGTGATTTATTTGATCAGAATTGACAGATGGGGCCTTTAATTTACCCAAACTCAGTTATTTTTAGCCTGACTGCTGCTACCTCAGGGGTATACTTATCATGAGAGGTGTCAAGGGGCCAAACGTTTCTCTTTATCGATCTCTCCCTGTCTTTTTCAGTCAATGTTTGACATAGTCAAATGACCTGGTGACCCACTACAGTACCTGCAGACCTCTCCTGATGCTGAGTGAAACATAATGCTGATCTAATCCTCACAACAAAATGCAGAAAATAGACCCAGTTGTTGCTGCAGAGGAGCAATCAATCACTCCAATCTGAATCAAAGTGACCCTCAATTTGCATCATCCAAATGAACCAGTGTATGCAGCAACAATACAGATCCAGTGGGGAGAGGACAACCAACCGTAAACAACCAATGGAAGTAATTTCTCTCAGTGTTTCTCCTTATCTTCCTTGCTTTGGGAAAACGTCAAAGTGAATTTGCGACTTAGAGTAATTACATGCCAGAAGACTTTGATTACAAAATCTTTTTAATATTCTGAAAAAAAAAAAGTCCAAACATTTCATTATGTTAAAAGCAAAAGGACCAGTGTCTAGAGTTAAGTGGCATCTAGCCCTGAGTTAGCAGACAGCAACCAACTCAATACCCCTCCTCACCCATTTCCAAGCATGTAGAAGAAGCTGTGGTGCCCCCAAGTGTTTGGTTTGTCCATTCTGGGATAATATAAATATATGTATTCACCATTATATATAGATATAATGGTGAATCATGGCAGAGCTCAGTTCAGATGTAGATGTGAAGGGCTAACAAAAACATGACAATTCTTAATTTCAATTGCTTATACACCCGGGACAACATTATCATGAATATGACATCCAATTTCTACTAATGGATGGAATTTAAACACACTGGTCCTTAAAGGTGATGTCAATATGATTTTACTTTAATATTTAATAAAACATTCTCAGCTGCCATTAGGCCATATGGAGAGCTGGTGTCCATATTTAAATTGGTGGATATCTCATTTTGGAACAGAACTCATCGTTTAGCACATTCGTTTCAGCATAACTTCCTAATGTAATGCAATTAGGGATATAAAAATGCAAGAAACTGCAATATGGGCTAATTACATTCACTGCTTTGCAGCACAGGCACACCGCAGTACAAGTTCAGGGCTTTAAACTACCCACAGCTGTCTGTCCACAGCTGTAATCACTGCACCGCTACTTCCCTCCACCACTTAGTTGACCCTTGTGAGATGGTAAGGACATTTAAGTCCATCTACACACCGACGTGCAGTGGTGGGGGCCGAGCTGAAGGGAGAGATGAGTGCTCTTAGGTAAACCGCCCAAAACGCTCAGTTCCACCAAGCTGTGAAAGCGCAGTTGCATGTAACCGACCCCTGACAATACTGGCATCTGTTAGGCATTTCTTCCTCTCCAACTTACATGATTAGTGAAGAGGTTGGGGATAAGATGATTTAGAGAGCGGATGCGGGATATGATTAGGAGGAGGAGTACAAATTGATGGGGAAAAAAAGAGGAAAATATCACCAGGCAGAAATCACAAGGACTGCGGCGTGCCTTTCATGTTGGAGGAACAGCTTCCTGTGTGGGCCTCTCTCAGCAGACTCAGCCCCGGCAGCACACTCACTTCTACCTCTATCCAGGCTGCCATGCTAATGAGTGTGGCGACACTCCTCCCTGATGCTGCATTGGGAGTCTCAGCCAGAGTGTATCTTCCACCACGCGCTAACCACTTGTCCCTCCCCTGTTTCCCACCACGCTGTTTGTCTCACTCATGATGCCCTGTCCTGCTCGCCCTGCCTGTCAAAATGCTACGTAGATCGATGACCCTTAGTACGGATGCTAACCGGCTCCTCATAAAGCCTTGTTGGACTGCTCCTCATTGTCTTCCGCTCTCTCCATTTGGAGACGAATACACTGGTGGAGAATTCCATAGGGGGGGATAAGGGCTTGAGAAATAGGCTCAGTGTAAGGGAGCTTCACGCAAGGCTGCCACTTAAAACAAAAAAGGCTTAGAAACAAGACCCCAGGGCACCAGCCAAACAAAGTACTAATGCCATTTACTCCAATGAGCCACTATCTCTGCAGCATACTATCAGTCCTGGAGGAAAGTAGAGAAACACCCATAATTAATGATCTTCAACTGCTATAGCTGCTACTGCAATTGCGACACACACACACACACATAAACATACACTTGCTCATTGCGCAGACAACACTTAGCTCACAGCGACAAAAGCAAATAACCCTCTCTTAAGCATACATAATGAGCACAGTAATGCTCTCACATTCACACATATCCTTGAAAAGCTAAGATCTGCTCTTTCACTTGGCCCATGGCGTAAACTAAAAAAAAAAAAAAAACACCCGTCATTACCACATAATTTCCTGTTTGTTTTGTTTTCATGAAGCTGCCTGATACTGTCAGTAACTACTCATAGTATATTCAGAGGAGACATCTGAGAAGGGATAATGTGACATTAATGCTGTGGGATTCTGGGCTGCATAAGGTGAGATGTCAAAGCCCTGACAAGTCTGAGATAAAAGATGTCTTAACAGAGGCGATATGGGTGGCAGACAAAGCTTTGAATACACCACAGCAGGACAGACAAGGCTGGTTATAGCCTTTAACACCTCAAATACATCCTGTACAAGTTTATTATGTAGACTAGGATTCTCTAATGCTCTGGAAATGTTATGAAAATGTCAAGTTTTCAGTCAGTGAGCCAGGCCATATTTGGATCAATAAACTACAGTGGGGTAAATGTTTTTTTAATGGTTTGCTTTGAATTCATGTAATGTCCAATGGTGAAGGAGGTAATGATGTATAAAATTGCAACAATTGTTTGCAAAGGCTTAGCTCTCGCAGCTTATAATAATTTAATCTACTTTTAATTCTGGAACACACTGACAAAACAATCACCGCTCAGAGCCTCGCTGCATTTGTGCCTGGTGTATTTCCTGAACGTTTTACTGCACAGTCTATACATGCTCTATAGTGGATGTCAAACCAGCCATCAGAGGAGGAGGAGGAGGGTGAATTGAAATCTATTGTGTGAGTAAAAGTAGAAACTTGCTCTGCCACAAGTACAAGTCCTACATTGTTAAAAATGCTTGAAGGTGTCCTGTGGAGGTTCCTTGTAAACAAGGACTTATGTTTATGTCGAGTGTTTCCCAATAAAATAAACTGTGTCTATCCTTGAGGTGCTTCCTCTCTCATTAAACAAGCCCGTCTTTTTTTGTTTTTGTATTTAAAACTGTGCATTGTTTACATCGTTGTTTGCTTGCTGGCGGTCTTCTTCTCCGCTGCCTTTGTTGGTGTATTTGCTACATTTCTGCTGATTGCATTAGCATCGCCAACTGTCAATCAGTGGAACAGCCTCAACATGACGGCAGAATGTGCAGAGTGCCGTCTGTGCGCACCAATGCCTGCATCTTCATTGGTATACAAATAAATCGTGTGCTGGTCATTTGCTTGTCAAAACATTGCTCCACAGCCTCAGTAGCAGTCAAAGACTCCACATGGTGCTTTTATAGAAAACGAGAGGAGCATTATCTGATAAAAGTATGTAAGACGTCCACATATTACGCACAATGGCCAATTCAGAGCCCCAAAACACAGAGTGAATAATAATAATAATAATATTAATAATATTACCTAAGTGAGAGCTTCAGACAAAGGTAATTCCAGCTATTTACCCACTATTGGGTTATGTTCACATGTACTGTATGTAAAAACAATTGATTATAAATTAATTAAATGATATATTTATACATTATCCCATCCATTATTATTGTTTTTACAGCTGCTGCCAGATGTTTTGTTGATTCTAATCTTGATTCGATATGTTTTTATACTATCATTATTATTATTAGTATCTGTAAAATAATTTTAACACCAATAAAATAAAAGAGCTGTGTATGTATAAAATGGATAAAATGTGAATAGTCAAGTACAAGAACTAAGAACAGCGCTTTAGTAAATGTAATTCTAATTTCATTCATCAATGCCAGTCCTTTAATAAAGCAAAATCCCTTTGCAAATATAGATTTCTCAAATATGTGGGCGGATTTGCCAATAAACCAACCCCCGGCCATCCCTCAGAACTTGTGTTTGTAATACCAGAAGCATCCTACAGCATTGTTTAAAATTCCATTATAAAGTCACATATGCGTGTTTCAGGTCAATTAATCAATAATCAAGTTTGCAAGGGCGCCCTCATGTACGCCTTGTGTCAGTACGAGGTTACATCCCTCCAGAGAAAAATTACAAGATGTTAATTGAGTGAGTGGTCATGTAGGTTGAGCAGCAGAGCAGAGGTCATTTGGGAGCAATCAGCTGAAAAAAGCTATTCTGCTGGTGGCACATTTGGACTTTAATTGGAAGCTTTTTCTGATCTTGTTTTTTTTTTTTCACCAGTTGGGGAATTGGCATTGGCATAAGAAGCACATCTGCCACTCAAACTGATGTGTGAAGAGAAAAACAGTGGAAGCTAAATCAATGCTAAATACTGAGTGGATCTCTACAGTCAAACTAATGTAGAGTTATTCCAAAATCACTTGTTTATTTGCTCTACAAGCACTTGTGATTAAACAGCGTTGTCGCAAATATCGAGCAAATGTTGTCATGAACCTGTGGGTTAAGATGTTACATTTGCATAAATGTGCATCTCTGGCTGTAGTATCACACCCCCGCACTTCCCCACCCATCCAACCATCTGCAGGCAAATACACTCAAACTCTATCACTCTCACGCACACACGGCTTCTTGAATGCTAAAAGTTAAAAAAAAAAAAAAAAATGGAAGCGGAGGAGCTGCAGGCTAGAAGCAAGAGTCTCAGATGTGCCTCTCTTTTTTTCATTTCATTATCTCATTTCCATAACAGTGACATCATGTTACCCTCTGCTGAATTTCACAAGGGGGAGAGAAAAGGTAGGAGAGAGGGTGAGAACAAGAGCGCTTCTGCACATATGATTGTGCACATTACACTATTAGTTTATCGCTCACTCTTCCCTGTGTCTATATATGTGCATGTGTACGTGTGAGCTGAGGTGTGTTTGAGTGTGAATTATGTCCTTGTGTTGAATGGACAGCTCCCAGCTGAGTGCCTAGCCTTCCTTGGCCTTGGTTGGGGGATATGGAGACAGCTTTATCCACTACCACCAATGGAGATTAAATTGGATTTGGCTAAAAGCAGCCTTGTCACCACGGCTCTGGAGTGCCTGAGTGGCAGAGTGGGTTCTTGGCAATGGTTGAGGCTCTAAATTTGACAAACAAATGAATGTGGAAAAAAAAACTCCAACAGCTGGGACTCATTGTCGCTGTAGGCTTAATGTCCTCAGAACAACCCCTGAGGACCACTAACCATATCCTGCTAGTTTTCTGGCTCCGTAATCACCTCCTCAGAATGAGGTAGTCAGATAGAGAGAAGCAGGAGAGAGTGAGGAAAAAAAAACAAAAAAAAAAACAACATCTGCAATATGCATATGGTAACAATTTAAAAAATAATTGTTTTTTCTTATCACACCAAGCTCATTATCGATTCTGCACCAGGACCACAGGAAACACACTTCTAGTTGGTTATAAAGAGACTGAGGGGAAAAAGCCAATTTCAGCTGTGTGATAAAACTGCGCAACGCCAACTTAAAAAAGCAAAGTGATAACACAGAAATAAGTTCAGCGTTATTAAGATATCCAAACACCTCAGCACAGTCATGTGTCCATTATTGTACAGCCCACACCTATTGTTAATTAATGCTGTGTTCACAGACAATCATTGGGTCCCAGGAGGGATAGTGAACTTCTGTTTGACCCCTGCTAATCAGTGCATATACTGTGTTTGGGCTTAAATCTCTCTCTATTTTTTTTCTGTATTTTGATTTCTATGAAATATGAAAGTCAGAACATGTAAATGTAAAAATAGCACATGTATAGAAAAATCAGCTAATCAGACTGCCCCTCTTAACTAAAGTTTACTAAGAATGACCACCAAGTTACTGGTAGTCTGTTCGATTTGACAGAAAAGTATCTTTATGAATGTAACTTTTTATGTACAACAAGAACATTGTGTGTTTTTCTAACTTCAGAGCAGCAATTACTGTTTAGCAGCTTAATTCTTTGTTTGTTTGGTCAGTGTTTGGTGCAGGGTAGGTGCTGTACAAGTGAATTTATTAGAGCTTATTTGTTGAAAACAGCTGTCTGGTGTCACCTGAAACCAGGCTGACAGGAGCAGTGAGAGTGAACAAAAACTGTGAGTCAAACTAAAATAATGAATCGCAGATATCTTTGGGCTGGACTGAAAAACAAAACAACAACATCTCTATTTGATTAATCTGATCATGACTCCTCAGTCTTTTTTCACATATGCACATATCCCTCTTACCGTCTCCTGAAGATGTAAGCACTGTTCTCTACTGCTACTACAGAGACAAAATTATTGTGAGATATAGTGAAATAATTCATCATTTATCAAGCATTCTTTCTACATTGATACAAGATAATAGATAATGAACATCTGACCTTATACATGTATACATGTAATGACTTAGACATGTACTAATGGTTAATGAGTGTGTTAATAGATGTTAAATAAACACTTATTTATACCGCAATAGATGATTAATTCAGGGAGTTACAACTAACTTTAGAAAACATCTATTCAAATATTTAATAATGATGAATTAATTCTAAACAGTGTGTAGTTATAAAGCGTTAACAGTATTTTTAATGATGCACACCCAGCCATTATACTCCTCAGAGAGATGACTGGTCACACTGCACCTCCACACTAAATGGAAACATGAGCGACGTTAATAAAAGAATTTTCTGTGTCCTCACACATGATGCAGAACATTGCTATTGGTTATACCTGCATGTATTCAATGGATGTGAACTTTAAAAATAGGTAAAGATGGTCGACTGCCAGAGGTGTCACAGACTGAATTCGGTTATTCTCTATGCGTAGGCTAACCCATTCCTTACACTTCAGAAAGTGTAAGGTTACACTCCGCCCGGTTCTTGCTGTAGTATAATTGAGAGGCAACCCATCCACGAGGTCATCCATGTGTGTAAAGCCTTGAAATGGTTTGCCAGCAGCACATGCATATTATTACATCAGGAGTTGTCAGAGCGTATTGATTACACACTGTAATGCACTTGCATGCACTCCTCGGCCTACACTGTTATTGTAAATGAGACTCCGTATAGATCCGGCTTCGCACTATCAGCACAGATCATCTATCACATGGCGTTGAGCTGAAAACAAAGACCTTCTTAAGGAGCAGAGGCTGCAGCATCATGGAAAACACAACTACATGTTTGTCCAGCTCAGCAGAAAGAGAAGACAGTCATTATGAAAATCAAGTGAGAAATGGCAGGTGGTCTTTTTATGGCGAAAGTGGGACAAACTTGACGCCCACTCTTTTAAATTGGGTGCTTGAGTGGAGATGGCTCATCAACACAGCGGAGGGTCCGGTCCGTTTGTCCAGTCGTTCAACAGACATGGAGCGACATAAGAGCACAAAACAGCGATGCACAGCTGTGTCTCTCAGATGTGCTATTTATAGTTGGGCAATGCAGACATACACACACACACATAATCATGCAAACACATACCCATGCACACACATGAACACACACCTTGTTACTCTAAAATTAGGGCAGTGCGAATGTGCCAGAGCCCTGCTGAGATGGAGAGAGAGAGAGAAGAAAGAGAGAGAGAGAGAGAGAGATGGATGTTGAGGGTGAGGATGGGGGAGATGTAGAGGACAGATTCATCTTTGCTCCCACATTACAGTACTCCACAGCAGGGGTGATGGTGCTTGACTGCATACAACTGCATCCATTATGTTCATGTGGGCTTCATGTCATGCAAGCCGTCTTCAGATAAGTGACACACGCTGGCCTGGTTTCAGCTGATGAAAGTGATTAGTCGATACTTGTTTTTTTCTTTTTTTTTACTCCAAATTAAATGTGTTACAGCTGTGAGGTGCCTTGAGGTGTTTGGCTTGAAGCTGTGCAGTGATGGTACTCTGGGTCTCTGTCCACGGTTCTCAAAACGTACAGCTGTTGTAACTTCAGTAACGCCAAGAGAGCCTGCTGCAAAACACACAGCTCCGCCTGCTGCCTACACACTATATAAGCATCAAATCAACCGAACCAAATCTTTTAATTTGCCTAACAATATTCAGGCACATGAGTACATCTGGCTTAATGTATTCGATCCACCATCTTCAATTCACTGGGCCAGTACACCAGCACATTTTAGACAAGCAGCACTGTAAGAATTATTGAATTCAATGGTTGTTGGACAAAATAAATTATTAAAATGAATTAAATCAGGAAACACTATGATAATCAATTAATTGATAGTCATTTTCAAGCACTGGATAGACGCTTATGAAGAACTTCCTAAAATGAAATAAACAAAACAAAACAAAAAACTCTTTGTCTTTCACTGTGTTAATTGAATATTTTTGGGGTTTTAAAGTGTTGGTGGCACAAAAACGAATAATTTGAACACTCTGGGTAATTAAACTGGGCACATTTTCAAGACAAGAAAATTGCAGATATTTGGACTTATCATATCAGGAAATGCACAGATGTAACTAATGTCATTGGTGATGGCTCTGTACCAAGTGTCCCAGTGACGCACAAGCTCAGGGCTCTGGAAGTAGCTCCTCCAAATGATATGGAGTCTTTATTGTTGTTAATTCCACTACACACAAATGTGAAAATGGTCAGCAAGAACCTCAACCTCTGTGCTTACCCCACCATGATATGAACCTACATTTTTTTGCTGTAAGTATAATTTACAACATTTTCAGGTTCTTTTGAGAATTCATGCAGCATCTTATTTTAACAGATGTGTTTAATTAAATGAATGTGATATAATCAAACCAGACCAGTAGACTGCCAACCTATTTAAGGTGTGTCCCACCTCTCGCCCAATATCAGCTGAGGTGCAGCATGTGTCTGAATTAAACACATTGGGTAGAACAACATAAAATACACTCAGTCACACACACACACACACACACACACACAGTACTAAGTACATTTTATTGCAAGTAGAAAGCTTGAGTAAATATAAAACCTCTGCACTGATCATTGATTCTAATGCCTATTTTCAGCTTAAGGTGCAGACATATGTTATAGGCCCATTAAAAAGAACATGGCCAGACTTCATTGAACAAACTCTTGGCTTGTGTGAGCCAGAACAGTTTTATGAGGGGGACATTTACAGGTCTTTACAAGAACATATAGTAAATCCAGAATTTCATTAAAGAAAGACCTCGACCATTTGCCAGCATTTGGTAGCTCTTGGTATTATTAAGAAAGAGGAGGCCAAGCTGAGCAGGGAGGCTACACTTTGTCCAGTGACAATGATGCACACTCAAACACCTATTGTGTAACACAGTATGATAGTTAAGTAAGCCTTTGTGGGATTTTCCTATCCCATTCTACCAGTCTCTCCATTCATGGTAGTACATTGGCATGTAGGCCTGTTGTGGCAGTTTGATTTCCCTAAACAACACTAATCGGACATCTGTAGGGAAGGATAAAGCCCAGATTGGCTGGAACTGTGCACCAGTTCTCTGTTGATAGGCCTAACTCTGGCCAGGACTCACACAATTGGCTGAGGCAAGGCAGCAGCTTTCTTTATGGTTGGCTAGCGGCGAGCCAGCAACAGCTCACAGAGGATAGAGTATCTGGCAAACCTCAGAAGATTGGGTGCTGCCCGCCAAGAAACTGTCCCCTGATTGGCTGTGGACACTCCAAAGAGAACTGATTGTCCTATCAATGCCCACAGCACAGGATGGCTGACAGTGGTGCCTGCTGGCTGGCTTTGCAAAATGCAGCTATCCATAACACCTCCAGGGGGCATATGTCCATGTCTTTGAATGTGTGAGCGAGTGTGTAAGTGAGTGTGCGACTGTATACCATCCATAACTTCTCCATCGGGGAGGTGTGCTGCTAAGCCCTGCCAGCAGGCTCTAACACCTCATTATTCTAAGCCAGGCAGGAAATGGGTTTTAGAGATCTCTCACTGAGCTATGCTGTTGGAAATGAGGGCTACAGGTCCTCCAATATCAGCAGCACAGACCAGGGAAATGCCTCTTTGGTTCACATTAGACTAGTTCTCTGCACTGCAGCACTTAACCAAAAAAATCCAAACCAACTCACTAGGCATAAGCCACAATATCACAAAACACAAACTGTTACACAGTCGTGCAAATTAATTTGGATCTGAGAGTTTTTGAGGTTTAATGAATTAGAATTTTTCCACTGAGTCTTATTAACTGAAGGGTGCTTACACCATATGATGTTAAATACAGCTCAGTGAAATGATGAAAATGGGAAATACCAGCGCCTAAAGCCTCATTAGGGGATTTTCTACATTTGGGTGAAAAAGTTAGCTCATATGTACTGACTGGGACGTTTAAAGAAGGGCCAGAGGAGAAGAAAAAGATTAAGACGAAGAAAAGCTATATGGTAAAAAAAATAAAATAAATAACAGGGAGATTACTCTTCCACAACAGACGTGCATGTATTCTGAACGGATATTTTTGTACATAAATCAAAATTTAGCAAAATGTCTAAAAAAGAACAGACCAAGGGTCAAACTGTCTGTTGTCATCCCTAAACTATTAATAAAGAAGAGAATAATTTCACATGACCTGAGCTGTAATACCACGTTTAATTTCACTTAAAGCAATAATAACGTCTGACTGCAGGAACCAATGTTAAATCACGGTGGTAGAAGATAGAATGAGAAGTCCTAAAGCTTATTCAAAGAATGTCCTTAATACTGTGTGTGTTTGTTCACTACCATGTGACATACTGGTAAAAAAAAGAAAAAAAGGAAATCATCATTAGAGATTGTTTAAGGGTGTATTCAGACATGTGGCTCGTTTGCTTTGTTCCGATTCAGGGGCTAAAATGATACAATTGTCGTAAGTTTCTTTTGGGTCATTTGCGTTCACAAGGAGTCCAAAGTTGTAAACAAACGCCATGTGTGAGCCAACTCTCATTGGTCAGAACTCTTACCCATGAGTTTACCTGGGATAAACAACAACCATGGAACATCAGCAGTGTGTTAGTTTGTTTCTTTGAGTCAGTTGTGTCGGTTGCTGAGTTGATCACGTTCTCACTGCCAATGAACTGCTCCTTGAATGAAAGCGAGCCCTTTTTTTTAAGTATATTTTTGGGCATTTTTTTTATTTATTTGATAGTATAGTGGAGACAGACAGGAAACAGGGAGGCAGAGAGAGGGGGAATGACATGCGAGTGCCGCTCGATGCGGGATTGGAGCCAGGGCTGACTGCAGCGAGGACTGTAGCCTCTGCATATGGAGCGCCTGCTCAGCCCACTGCACCACAAGGCACCCCAGACTACCCCTTTTTGACCATCTCCGCTTGTTTTATCTCACATCTGAGCGTGATTGCTGTGTTCACATATGACCAAACAAACTGACAAACTTAGCAAACTACCAGTAGCTGTTTGCTAACAGGGACCAACCAGGGCTGCAGGAGTACCACCCATCAGCCTGGGAGTGAGTCAGTCGTTTACATGACAGTTGAAAAAAACAAATTATTGCCTTAATCCGACTATAACTGGACAACTGGAGTGCATGTGAACACGTTAGTCCGACTAAAACTGGACTTCTCCTTATCCGACTGAGACACCCAGATAATGTGACTGGAAATCGATTTTCTTCTGCATGTATACGCCTTAATCGGACTGAAACTGGACAATGCATGTGCGCATGCCTCACAACAGTAGAGAGGGCACAAAGTGAAGCACAGAGGTCGAACTAAACCTGGCCAAGAAAAAAAAAGCAGTGTCGGCACCAATTGAGTGCATTTCACATAGTGCGACCAGCGACAACATGTGTTTTATTTATTAAAAAAAATTCATTCAGTCATTTGTCCTAAGTCATTTGTATAGGCTTTAGTCTATTTTCAGCCCAAACCCGGCCAGAACCAGCGCGTCCAGTCGGGAACTGAGGTTGAAAACTCAAATTTATTCATATCCGGTTGTTTACTAGGTGACAGAAAAGTCGACCAGAAAGAAGTCTGTAAACGACACATATCACCACCTATGCTGAGGAGGCAGACACCATCAGTTATTTGATTCTCCCTGTTGCATGTAAACTGGGACAAGGACAGAACTCCGAGGAGACGCTCAAAAAGCTGTGCATGTAAACGTATTGACTGATGTAACTGAAGCTGGATAAGTCCCACTAACACTAAAACACAACTGAAACCAGTGCAAACGTAAAGATTCGTCCCTAAAAACAAACATGTTTCACAGTGTATCAGAGGTTGTTTAAATAATTCAAACTATTTCACGTCAGAGCTTCACTGCTGATTCAGCGCACCAGGCCTCAGACTTTGATACTAGACGTTTTTACATTCATTTCTGTTTTTTTTGTGATATTATATCCAGTTTGGCTCAATATATAACTAATACGGAAACCTGAAGCCTCTAGTGCACCTACACTCAGAATGAACTACTCAGCGACACAGGAGACAGTTTGTGTCAAGCAGTTATAATAAATCCATATTTATAGATTCAGATTTGCTCATTGAGGGAGAGGGACTAGATGTAATTTAAGGTCTTTGAAGAACAAAACCTTATCAGAAACAAATTATTATTCAAAGCATCCGACACGTCTGGAGAGGATCTTTAAAAGCAGATGGAGACTAAAGGAATATATTCAATTTCCAAATCAATGAGATGTATTTCAGCTACCACATCACACTTAAACACATCAGCTTTAGGAAACTGACAACTAATTTTAGCATATTATATAACAACATCTAACATCAATTTATAATATAATATATTGTAATAATATAACTATAGATGGCAAGTTATTCTGTCTGTGGTACAGGTTGAGAAGAATACTTTATTTCAGTTCTACGTTATTTTACAAGTGTTCTGAAAGTTCAAAATGATTTTATTCTCTATGCTGAAGTGCTAACAGAAGGGTTTATATCAGAAGCTGTAGCCTGAAGGAAGGGAAGTGGGCTTCTCTAATATCATCAGTTCTAGACAGGCTGGGGGAATGTGGGTGGGCGAAGAGAATGAGTCACACTCTTCCCTCCCTCCCTCTCTCTTCCCCTCCCTTGATGTACCCTTGAGCAAGACACATTCTGCAGATGCTTTGGTCAATGGAACCACTGAGGCCCCTTCTGGATGGGTGTTGAAATATAAATATGGAGTAAGTCTGACTGAAAAAGTCCACAATCACTAAATAACTCATAGTTTTAAAAAAATCAACAGCTGCCTACATTTTGTAAACTGTATTTTACATTTGTCTAAATAATACATGCATCAGAGGCAACTGTTCTGAGACTGCAGGTGAAGCTCTGCTTCCTCTAAAGTGTTAAAAAATAAATGGTCAAACATGAACTGAGTGACAGTATATTCAGTGAACACATCACTGAACATGCACTCCTTCCTTGCAATGAGAGTCTCTGCCACCAAATTCGCAAGTGATTCAGTGATTCACGGACCACACTGCAGTTCCACTGGCGGCCTGCGTGCTCGCTGCTGAGCTCAGAGAAGAAGTCAGGAAATGACTCCGTTCAGTTTGTTCACTCAAACAAGTTGTTCCTTTGAACGAAACGACACAACACTAGTTTATTCTCAGTCAGCTACTTATCACAGGTTGACTGACTCATTTTCTTCTCATACATTCCCATAGTGTCTCAGTGCATTAAACTTGTTAAAGCTCAGTGTCCATGGACTTGAATGGGGCGGCAGTGAAACTAGAACGCTGGGTGTCTGCATGATGATCGGAAGGTCATTCTAAAGGCCGAGTCCCTTTTTGATTGACAGCTACTTCGAAACTACTTTCTTGGTATTTACTTAGTGGAACAGCTCATTTCTATTGTACAAATCACACACTGTGAATAAAACACCATGATAGCATTTCCCTATTCGAGTTTAATATAGTTTCATTAGTTTGTTCATTCATTTCTGTAAACTAGGTCGGTGATGTAGGCCGAATATGAGCTCCCCCTCTTAGAAAAACCAGCAGCCGTCACTGACATGCCTTTTGACAAACAACAGGCACTGATAGGTTTTTGCCCCATTAAAGAACTCACACCATCTCCTCACTAATGTTTCTCTCAGCACAAAGACCTTTTATAGGATCATTTTCACATCCACCTCAAAAGCACCTGACACCTCATCCATCAAACACAATTATTCCCTGAATGGACCGTGCAACTGGATCATGGCTTAATCAATTGCATTACTACAATAATACACCTGATTTAATTTGCTGTTCCCATAGCTGTGACAAGTCTGGCAATTCACACCAATTAAAATGGTGTTCACATTCAATATATTTGTTCCTGGTTGCCTGATTGTCAGCTACTATATGAACTAAATGTTTACCTTCTGAGATTGACTCCAGCACGCAGAACAAACAGACAGAGAGGAAAAACAAATAAACCCATCACTGTGAGTTAAAAAACAACTTCTTACCCACAGATATTCAACTAGATGAAAATTAAGTCAGGCAGTGAGAAAAGAGCAGAGGCAATATGTGAGTTCTTTGAAGACTTGCATGTGAAGAACTGGATCACAGGGGAGATCCAGGGCACGCGATGGTAAATTGTTATTTTGATATGCACACATATGCGGAGCACAAGGCACAAGTGAAGGGAGAGCGATCGGGGTGTGTGTGTGTGTGTGTGCCGGGTCAGACGACCAGCTGTAGCAGGAGAAGGAGCAAGAGCAGAGGCAGCTGAGCAGGCTAATGTGTTTCACTTCACAGGGCGGTTATCATAGCAGCGGGCTTCCTGGCACACACACACACACTCCTAGTGAACAACAGCGTAGCGATTCTAGATGTTAAGCACATTGTTTAATAGTCCATTACGTAAATTGATATTGCTCATTGACTGTTGTCCTTGGCTGCCCACGCAGTGTCAGAGAAAAAGACAGAGATGTACTCTAGCGCGGTAGAGGGCTAATAGGGTACGCCATCACTGCTGTTTGGTGCTCTGGAACAATGTGCCAAAACTCCCCATCTGCTCCCCCCCCTCCCACCAACCCCAAGCGCCTCCTAATTCCGTTAACACCACCGGGGTGTGACGATGTCAAACGTCCTGTGTAGATCTGCAGCCAAGGATTATTGGCATTATCGATGAGCTTGCAAAAGATTCCTTTTTTTAAATATAATATATATAAGTATTTTTTGTCCTTCAGTTAACGTAAAATGTGTTATATGTGTAATATTATATGATACTATTGATGTTTTATTTATCTGAAACAGTTGTATAATGTTCTTCAGTATCTGTCATGTTCAACTTTTGACTTTTAAATACTTTAAATCAATAATAACCTTCAGATGTTTAAATCTCACTTATGGGAACATTTAAGATAAACAAAATTAGTCATTGGATTTATATTGTGGCATATATCGATATCGAATACTTATGAAAAAAATGATCATGATAGGATTTTTTTCCCATAATGCCCAGCCCTAGTATAAAACACAGATAAGCAACAGCTGCTCACAGAAGAGAAGCTGGAATTTACAACAGAACCCTCTTTATACAAAAGCCTGAAAACACTGATTTTGAAAGGTCCGTAGGTGACAAAATGTCAAACAATATTATCATCATGTAATTCTTTTTAAAGGTCCTTTGCTTCCAGCATTCCCATCATGCACACCTGCAAAAGTGTGACTCTGATATCAGGCAACATGGTGCAGCAGGACATTTTTGGGTGTTTACTGATGAAAAGCCTTTTAGTAAGTCGGCATGGCTGCAGGTTTTTTTTTTTTTCTTGTAAGAATAACAGCTTAAGAACAGCTTAAGGTGTGTATTTGCTGGTCTGCATTTAAAACAGACTTTGACACGTGTTTCTTACCGTGGTTGAGATGAACGGCCTTACCACAGTGTCAAATCTTAACACTTTGCATACCGTGTCCTGGTGATTTTGAAACACAATAAGAAAACAACAACGGGTGAAAGACTTAGGTTAACGCTTTGGGGAGAGATGAAAAAAATATTTTTTGAGGATATAGCACTAGACTGACATCCAATTGAATAAGATCTACTTCCCCCTGCAGTTGGAGAAGCATTAGGAATAAAGCTCAACCAAATGGATGGGTCATACATCATTGAGCATTACTCGTGCTGTGCTGTGACTCTAAAACACAAATTGGATTACCTGTGCACCCACGCGGATCACCCGAATTGGACAAGCACAGACACACAGACAGACACACAGACAGAACACAGACACAAACACACAGACAGACAGATAGACAGACAGACACACACACACTCCCTGACACGCAAACGAACAGGTTTACTAAATCCATAGGGTTTTTATTGTGCTTTCAGTTCACACATACAACACTTGCAGTCACACACACACACGCACATGGAGTGCAATTTTTGTTCTCAAACAATAAATGCCACATTACTGTGATGTACAGCAGAAGACCACAGCATATAAAGGTTGCTGTGATGGAATCTCTGTTTGACACGGACGACCTGGACGTGTGTGAAATCAGATCCTAAAACTGTTTATGGAGCTGTGAAGCCAGACGGCATCGCCCTCCTCCTGTAAACAATCCACCGCAACTTGATGATTTATCAGTGAAGCATCCAGTACATCTAAATACTCATCTCTCTAAACAACCCAGTTCTGCATTTGGAGATTTAAGAAGACTGTTTTCTGTTCTGGTGGCCACCGTCCAGCCTTCGCCGCTGAGATCATCACTGTCACAGCAGCAGCAGTAGCAGAAGCTCTTCAGTAATGAATCCCGGACTTTACAGCTACTCGCTAATTGAGCCATTATTATTATCTGAAACAATACATTTTAAATGGAGCTCCACAACAATAGGTCATATCCAGTGTAAACTACACAGCTCTTTGTGAATGCAGAGGATTGTAAAGAAGACAAAAGCTGTTTAGTTTAATGGGAAATTAGGTTTTTTTTGTTGTTGCAGAAGCTCCAATCCCATTGTTTCCTTACCAACCCCTATACCAATGGTAATTAAAAAAAAAAAAAAAAAAAAAAAATCTTAACAGCAGTTAGTGACTGGCCTTGTGTGGATGTGATGTGATTGCTGTCAATGTTCTATATGATTGCTCAGGTTAAACCCATACAATTTTTTTTTTTTACACTTACAAACTGCTTATAGTGAGTTAAGGAGATCAACAAGGCTGATTCTCATTTTGAGTCTTTTCATATTTGACAATAAATGGAAATAGAAAATGTAACCGTTGTAGTCGACTAATGCGAGCTGTCACATGCTCTCCAGCTTATCGCCCACCTTGTCTCACTGTGTGTGTGTGTTTCACTCACTGGCTCAAGGCTGCATATCAGTGACCTCAGCAAATGTCTAACATCATGCTGTTACACTAGATATCAATTCTTCATAAGTTTCCAGTGGTTGCACAGTATAACTTGGATACAGGCATGAGAGATGCAGTTTTGTCTTGAATGTGAAATATATAAAATATCTATCCATCCATCCATTTTCTATACCGCTTATCCTCACTAGGGTCACGGGTGAGCTGGAGCCTCTCTCAGCTGACTTAAGGGCGAGAGGCGGGGTACACCCTGGACAGGTCACCAGTCTATCACAGGGCTAACATATACAGACAAACAATCATTCACACTCCCATTCACACCTATGGGCAATTTAGAGTCGCCAATTAACCTAACCTGCGGGAGGAAGCCAGAGTACCCGGAGAGAACCCACACATGCACGGGCAGAACATGCAAACTCCACACAGAAGGGCCCCAGCTATATAAAATATATAAAGTTTCTTTACATTACATGTTCATGTATCAATGCTCAGACTTGCTTACTAGCTGATTCCTGGGAAGAACCGTTGGTATCAGCAGCAATGGAGTTGTTAGTGATCAAGCCTTTAAGTGCGCAGACTTGGATCAAAGAGCGAGTTAGTTCTGATACCAGTAGTGATATGAGCTTCTTTTTGGCATCTCAAAGTAATATTTTCTTGCTGGG